>JAXCGZ010013592.1:65000-75529 GCA_037179515.1 Halocaridina rubra
TGACCAGCATAGTTTGCAAAGTTATGGAAAAACTACTAAGGAAACATATCTCTCTTCACTTGGAATCCTTCAACTTTTTGTCAGTGAGGCAACATGGCTTCAGAGAAGGTAGATCAACAGTAACAAACTTATTAGAATTTTATGATGAGGTAAGCCGAATCTTACAGGAAAGAGAGGGCTGGGCAGATTGCATATTCCTAGACTTCCAGAAAGCGTTTGACACTGTTCCACAAGGGAGACTTATTAGGAAGCTGCAATCAATGGCTAGAATAGGTGGAAATGTTTTAGAATGGATAAAAACTTACTTAGAAGGAAGGGAACAGAGGGTTAGAGTAAGACACTCAATGTCTGAATGGAGAAGAGTTAGTAGTGGAGTTCCACAGGGTTCAGTTTTAGGGCCACTTTTGTTCCTTGTATATGTAAATGACCTACCAGAGTCTGTATATTCATTCATGAATATGTTTGCAGATGATGCAAAGATTATGAAGAAAGTAAAAAACGAGAACAATGGTAGAGAACTTCAGGAGGATCTAAATAATCTGCATGAGTGGTCAGAAAAGTGGCTAATGAAATTCAATACTTCAAAATGTAAGGTAATGAGAATGGGTACAAGTGCAAGAAGGCCCAAGCTTGACTACTCGGTGGCTGGAGTACAACTTCAAGAGACAGAAAATGAGAGAAATCTAGGAGTAAACATACTGGCAGATTTGTCTCCAGAAATACATATAAATGGCATAGTAAGGGCAGCATATGCATTCTTATCAAATGTAAGGGTAGCCTTCAGGCACATGGACAAGGAAATGTTCAGAAATATTTATGTAACCTATGCGAGGCCAAAACTCGAATATGCAGCCCCCTTTTGGAATCCGCACTTGAAAAAGCACATAGCTAAGCTTGAAAAAGTTCAAAGACATGCCACGAAACTGGTGCCAGAAATACGCAATCTCAGTTATGATGAGAGGCTGAGGGAATTAGACTTACCATCACTCGAAGCTAGAAGGGTGAGGGGGGATATGGTGACAGTCTTTAAATTCCTTCATGGTTATGATAGAGTGGATAGGGATGGATATTTTGATATGGCTGGCTCTAGAACTAGAGGTCATAGTTTGAAGCTTCGTAAGAAAACTTCTTTGCAGGATGTAAGGAAATACTTTTTCAGTGTAAGAGTAGTTGATAATTGGAATTGGCTAAGCGAAGAGGTACTTAATGCTATCTCAATCCATAGTTTTAAGGACAGGTATGATAAGTATCACTAATTATAAAATGGAACCGATCAGGAGACGGGAAGATACGAGCTTTGGGCTCTTTCCCGTAAACACAACTAGGTAATCACAATTAAGTAATCACACACACTAAAAGAACAGGTTTTAAGGCAAAAGAGAGCGGATGGAAGCATCACTGAGACGGATGAAGAGATCTGCAAAGAATTGAACAAGGAGTTTCTTTCAGTATTTACAGTAGAAACTACCGCACCCCCTCAGATTGCAGAGATAGAAACTCAAGGGCCGGTATTAGAGAACATCAACCTTACAGCCACAGAGGTATGCAAAGCGCTGATGGATTTAGAAGTTCATAAAGCTACAGGTCCTGATGACATATCCCCTCATGTACTTAAAAAATGCGCAAACTAAATATCAGTGGTACTAAGTATCATATTTAAAAAGTCACTAGAGTCAGGGGAGATTCCAAGATGCTGGAAACAAGCAAATGTGATACCTATCTTCAAAAAGGGAAGGAGGGATACGGCTCTGAACTATAGACCAGTTTCCTTGACCAGCATAGTTTGCAAAGTTATGGAAAAACTACTAAGGAAACATATCTCTCTTCACTTGGAATCCTTCAACTTTTTGTCAGTGAGGCAACATGGATTCACAGAAGGTAGATCAACAGTAACAAACTTATTAGAATTTTATGATGAGGTAAGCCGAATCTTACAGGAAAGAGAGGGCTGGGCAGATTGCATATTCCTAGACTTCCAGAAAGCGTTTGACACTGTTCCACATGGGAGACTTATTAGGAAGCTGCAAGCAATGGCTAGAATAGGTGGAAATGTCTTGAAATGGATAAAAACGTACGTAGAAGGAAGGGAACAGAGGGTTAGAGTAAGGCACTCAATGTCTGAATGGAGAAGAGTTAGTAGTGGAGTTCCACAGGGTTCAGTTTTAGGGCCACTTTTGTTCCTTGTATATGTAAATGACCTACCAGAGTCTGTAAATTCATTCATGAATATGTTTGCAGATCATGCAAAGATTGTGAAGAAAGTAAAGAACGAGAACAATGGTAGAGAACTTCAGGAAGATCTAAATAGTCTGCATGAGTGGTCAGAAAAGTGGCTAATGAAATTCAATAATTCAAAATGTAATGAAATGAGAATGGGTACAAGTGCAAGAAGGCCCAAGCCTGACTACTCGGTGGATGGAGTACAACTTCAAGAGACAGAAAATGAGAGAGATCTAAGAGTAAACATACTGGCAGATTTGTCTCCAGAAATACATATAAATGGCATAGTAAGGGCAGCATATGTATTCTTATCATATGTAAGGGTAGCCTTCAGGCACATGGACAAGGAAATGTTCAGAAATATTTATGTAACCTATGTGAGGCCAAAACTCGAATATGAAGCCCCCTTTTGGAATCCACACTTGAAAAAGCACATAGCTAAGCTTGAAAAGGTTCAAAGACATGCCATGAAACTGGTGCCAGAGATACGCAATCTCAGTTATGATTAGAGGCTGAGGGAATTAGACTTACCATCACTCGAAGCTAGAAGATTGAGGGGGGATATGGTGACAGTCTTTAAATTCCTTCATGGTTATGATAGAGTGGATAGGGATGGATATTTTGATATGGCTGGCTCTAGAACTAGAGGTCATAGTTTGAAGCTTCGTAAGAAAACTTCTTTGCAGGATGTAAGGAAATACTTTTTCAGTGTAAGAGTAGTTGATAATTGGAATTAACTAAGCGAGGAGGTAGTTAATGCTATCTCAATCCATAGTGTTAAGGACAGGTATGATAAGCATCACTAAGTATAAAATGGAACCGATGAGGAGACGGGAAGATACGTGCTTTGTGCTCTTTCCCGTAAACAAAATTAGGTAGGTACAATTAGGTAAGTACACACACGAAATTCTTTGCAGGATGTAAGGAAGTACTTTTTCCAGTGTAAGAGTAGTTGATAATTGGAATTTGCTAAGCGAGGAGGTAGTTAATGTTAACTCAATCCATAGTTTTAAGGACAGGTATGATAAGTATCACTAAGTACAAAATGGAACCGATCAGGAGATGGGAAGATACTAGCTTTGGGCTCTTTCCCGTAAGCACAATTAGGTAATCACTCTCTCTCTCTCTCACACACACACACACACACACACACACACACACACACACACACACAGTCTTTAAATTCCTTCATGGTTATGATAGAGTGGATAGGGATCGATATTTTGATATGGCTGGCTCTAGAACTAGAGGTCATGGTTTGAAGCTTCGTAAGAAAACTTCTTTGCAGGATGTAAGGAAATACTTTTTCAGTGTAAGGGTAGTTGATAATTGGAATTCGCTAAGCGAGGAGGTAGTTAATGCTATCTCAATCCATAGTTTTAAGGACAGGTATGATAAGTATCACTAAGTCTAAAATGGAACCGATCAGGAGACGGGAAGATACGAGCTTTGGGCTCTTTCCCGTAAACACAATTAGGTAATCACACACACACACGTACAGAGTAAATTCATTCATGAATATGTTTGCAGATGATGCAAAGATTGTGAAGAAAGTAAAAAACGAGAACAATGGTAGAGAACTTCAGGAGGATCTAAATAATCTGCATGAGTGGTCAGAAAAGTGGCTAATGAAATTCAATACTTCAAAATGTAAGGTAATGAGAATGGGTACAAGTGCAAGAAGGCCCAAGCTTGACTACTCGGTGGCTGGAGTACAACTTCAAGAGACAGAAAATGAGAGAGATCTAGGAGTAAACATACTGGCAGATTTGTCTCCAGAAATACATATAAATGGCATAGTAAGGGCAGCATATGCATTCTTATCAAATGTAAGGGTAGCCTTCAGGCACATGGACAAGGAAATGTTCAGAAATATTTATGTAACCTATGTGAGGCCAAAACTCGAATATGCAGCCCCCTTTTGGAATCCGCACTTGAAAAAGCACATAGCTAAGCTTGAAAAAGTTTAAAGACATGCCACGAAACTGGTGCCAGAAATACGCAATCTCAGTTATGATGAGAGGCTGAGGGAATTAGACTTACCATCACTCGAAGCTAGAAGAGAGAGGGGAGATAAGTGACAGTCTTTAAATTCCTTCATGGTTATGATAGAGTGGATAGGGATCGATATTTTGATATGGCTAGCTCTAGAACTAGAGGTCATAGTTTGAAGCTTCGTAAGAAAACTTCTTTGCAGGATGTAAGGAAATACTTTTTCAGTGTAAGAGTAGTTGAGAATTGGAATTGGCTAAGCGAGGAGGTAGTTAATGGTATCTCAATCCATAGTTTTAAGGACAGGTATGATAAGTATCACTAAGTCTAAAATGGAACCGATCAGGAGACGAGAAGATACGAGCTTTGGGCTCTTTCCCGTAAACACAATTAGGTAATCACAATTAGGTAATCACACACACACGTACAGAGTAAATTCATTCATGAATATGTTTGCAGATGATGCAAAGATTGTGAAGAAAGTAAAAAACGAGAACAATGGTAGAGAACTTCAGGAGGATCTAAATAATCTGCATGAGTGGTCAGAAAAGTGGCTAATGAAATTCAATACTTCAAAATTTAAGGTAATGAGAATGGGTACAAGTGCAAGAAGGCCCAAGCTTGACTACTCGGTGGCTGGAGTACAACTTCAAGAGACAGAAAATGAGAGAGATCTAGGAGTAAACATACTGGCAGATTTGTCTCCAGAAATACATATAAATGGCATAGTAAGGGCAGCATATGCATTCTTATCAAATGTAAGGGTAGCCTTCAGGCACATGGACAAGGAAATGTTCAGAAATATTTATGTAACCTATGTGAGGCCAAAACTCGAATATGCAGCCCCCTTTTGGAATCCGCACTTGAAAAAGCACATAGCTAAGCTTGAAAAAGTTCAAAGACATGCCACGAAACTGGTGCCAGAAATACGCAATCTCAGTTATGATGAGAGGCTGAGGGAATTAGACTTACCATCACTCGAAGCTAGAAGAGTGAGGGGGGATATGGTGACAGTCTTTAAATTCCTTCATGGTTATGATAGAGTGGATAGGGATCGATATTTTGATATGGCTGGCTCTAGAACTAGAGGTCATAGTTTGAAGCTTCGTAAGAAAACTTCTTTGCAGGATGTAAGGAAATACTTTTTCAGTGTAAGAGTAGTTGATAACTGGCATTCGCTAAGCGAGGAGGTAGTTAATGCTATCTCAATCCATAGTTTTAAGGACAGGTATGATAAGTATCACTAAGTCTAAAATGGAACCGATCAGGAGACGGGAAGATACGAGCTTTGGGCTCTTTCCCGTAAACACAATTAGGTAATCACAATTAGGTAATCACAATTAAAATATTACATAATGCGGTTCTTCAAATAGCATAGCGAAATGCTGTCATTTTGACAATGGTAAATAAGGGGTAAAAAAAGGAAAAGAGATTGTAAAACATGAAAGTTAAAGTCAATTCATTTTCTTTGTTATTGTTGTTGTTACTGTTGCGTTTGTTTTTATAGTTCTTGATGTTGTTGTTACAACTATTATATGCTTCCGACTGAAATTGTTGATTTTTTTTAGATCCTTATTATCATTATTATTATTATTATTATTATTATTATTATTATTATTATTATTATTATTATTATTATTAATATTATTATTATTATTATTTTTATTATTATTATTATTATTATTATTATTATTATTATTATTATTATTATTATTATTATTGTAGTCACCGTGGCTCAAGCGGTAGCGTCCGCGACTCTGAGGCGTCAGGTCGAGGGTTCGCGCCCCGTCACGGTCTGATGTTAACAAGGGCATGCTCTCAGGGTAACGATTACATCTGCCAAAACAAGTCCTTCGCAAGAAGGCAACCGTCCTAGCCCTTAGTTGAAAAAATTGTCCGTGACCTAAAACCTGATTATTATTATTATTATTATTATTATTATTATTATTATTATTATTATTATTATTATTATTATTATTATTATTATTATTATTATTATTATGCAATGCGTATTTTTATACCTAATCACCCTAATACTAAAAGTATGATCCATAACTTGACCTATGGTTCAATTCTACTGAAGACGGCTGTGTTTCAACAACATACATACATACATACATACACACATACACACGAAATTACTACTGGTGTTTTGAGTGACTAAGTGCTTAGTGGAAAACTTTACCATAATTTCCATAAATCTGAAATCCTACAGAGTATTGTGAGTACAAAAAATTATATTTGTTGTAAGACGAGACTGTTCATATTAAAGGAAAAAAAATTGAGAACATTTTCGTGAGGAGAGAGAGAAGCTGCCGTCCAGTTCTGCCTTGAGGGAAATCTAGAAGAGTTGCCAGAGGTGGAGCCATCACATCACATTACCTAATTTTTTGTGTAAACTGGGGAAAGCTCTTAAGCCGTTTACCTGATCCTGTGGTTCTATATATTGTTAAAATCAGTATCCTTCCCATTTATATTAACTAGTTAGTTAGTTTGATACACGAAATAATTGAATAATAAAAGAAAAAAAAATTACCAAATATCCACCTGTCAACAGTACTGAGTTAAGTTGCCAAGTAGTACAGCAGTCTTATTTTCTTCATTTTTTTGCTTTTCTTTTAGCTTTCTCTTTTACTATTTTTTTTATTTTGTATATATATTGAGTTAAATGTAAAGTCTAATCCCGTGATAACATATCTTGGTTAGCAAGTCAGTTTATCAGTTAGGAAGAATATATAGCAGAAACAGGTGGGTGCCACCTCAAACACAAATTCGAATTTTCCTTCAGGTTTGACTTTTGTTTTTCTTTTTCTTTTTATACTTAAATTACCATGGTCAAGTTTTTAAGTTAAGATGTGTGTTACCAGAAAAGAGACAAACTGAGTCACTAAATAGCACTTATATGGAGATATAAAAATTCTGTGTGAAGCTCAATTAAAAGTTTTTCTCTTTTCTTTTGTTTCCTCTTTCTCGTCTTCTTTCTATATTCTGTGAGAGGGAGAACATAAAAATGAGGCCATCTCTGTCCCAAACCTCTCCCACCCATGGGTCGGGAGAAGGGGTAGTCATCAGGGGACTTAAACAGAGAATCAAGAAGTTAGAGGAAATGGTTATAAGCCTTGATGATAAAATTCGGAATATGGATGGAGAAATGAAAGAGAATGAAACACTCAGAGAACAAATAAGATCTTTGGAGGAAGCAAATAAAGCACAAGGGCAGGAGAGAAAGGAACTAGAAAAAGGAATAAAGAAGCTGGAAGGGGAAAAGAGTCAACTAGAATCTAGAATTTCTAAACAAGAAGATAAAAACAAACAGCTGAATGACAACCTAAAGGAATTAGATGTTAGTTCACTGCTCTCTTCTGAGAGAGACGAGATTGCTGCTTGGAATGTCCAGATTAAGGAAAACATTGAACAGTTCAGAAAAGAGTTCCAGGAGCTGAATATGGAAAATGATGCCATGAAAACATCCTTTTGCTGATGCACTAAAGGGGAATGTGGCAGTAAAAGAGGCTGTAAAGGTGGTGGCACTGGAAAACATACAAACAGTTGACTATAAAGAGACAGTAATCGAAAAAATAAAAGACGTTGTGATGGAAAGGGCAAACCCACTCATCAGACAGGCACTTGATAAGGAGAAGACAGTGGTAATCTCAGGCATAAGTGAATCCCAGGAGCCAACATGGCAGGGGAGACTTGAAGAAAATAAAGCTAGCGTTGTAGACCTGATAAGAAAGCTTGGAGTAGTATGTGGTCCTGAGGATAATGTAAACATACACCAACTAGGTAAATATTCGAGGGAAGGAAAGCCGAGACCAACAAAAGTAACCTTTGAGAGAGGGGAAACATGTAGGGAAATATTGTTGCGAAAAAAAAGTCTAAAAGACCTTCAAGAATGCAAAGAAGTGTTCATTAGACGATACAGAACACAGGAAGAGATGGGAAAGATCAAAAACTTGTTGCAAGAGGCAAGAAGGTTAAATGATGAAAGAAATGAAGAAGAGAAGAAAAATTTTTGTTACAGAATACTTCCAGACAAAGGGGAGATAAAGAAGATAATGACAGAAGATCAGGGGATGGGGCCTCATTTAGATTGTTATACACAAATGCTGATGGATTAGCTGGTAAGGCAGTAGAATTAAAAGATAGGATTCACAACAGTAAGGCAGATATAGTAGCAATTACAGAGACTAAGTTGAGTGAGGACATAAACAGTGTCACAGTTTTTCCTAAGGGCTTCAGAATACTAAGGGTTGAAAGATCTGAGAGGACTGGAGGAGGGATAGCACTGCTCATAAGTGAGAGGATTCAAGTTGAAGAAATAAACTTGGCTATAGAAAGTGAGTTCAGGGAATTTCTTGTTGCTCGCATAAATACTGGGTCAGAGAGCATTATAATAACTGTTGTATACAACCCACCAAGGAACCAAAATAGGCTTGAAATTTATGAGGAAAGTCATATAGGTACTATTGAAGTCATAAACTCAGTTGTTAACATGGCACAGGAGAAAAAATGTAGGATTTTGATTATGGGAGACTTTAATCATAAAGAGATAGATTGGATAAATCTTGACCCACACAGTGGTGAGGACTCATTCGGGGCAAGATTCCTAGATTGCGTACAAGGGAATTTCCTACACCAACATGTAATGGAACCAACAAGAGCCAGGGGTGGGGATGAGCCATCATTACTTGATCTAGTGTTCACAGATAATGTGTTGGATATTGAAAATATTGAGTATGAACCACCAATTGGAAAGAGTGACCACTGTGTGTTGTTGATGGAGTATATCATTGAAGATATTATTCCTGAGAGTAGAGGCACTGAGGACATGAGGAGGAACTATCCGAAAGGAGATTACATCAAAATGAATGAGCTTTTTGCAGTTATTGACTGGAGAACCTTATTTTACAACAAATCTGTACAAGAAATGTATGACATCTTTTGTGAGAAATATGGGAAGATAGTAGATTGCTGCATACCTGTCACCAAAGTAGGTGTAATTCATGCCAGAGAGAAATGGTTCGATAATGGGTGTAAAAGAGCTAAGGAGTGGAGAGACAAATGCTGGAAAAGATATAGGAGGAGAAAAAACATAAATGCCTGGCAAACCTACAAAAGAGCAAGAAATGACTACCTAAGTAAAAGGAGAGAGGCAGAGAGAGATTATGAGAGGGACATCACCAGGAAGGCTAAAGAAAATCCCAAGCTTTTCCACAGCTTTATCAGAGGAAAACTGAAGGTAAAAGAACAGGTTTTAAGGCTAAAGAGAGCGGATGGAAGCATCACTGAGACGGACGAAGAGATCTGCAAAGAATTGAACAAGGAGTTTCTTTCAGTATTTACAGTAGAAAATACCCCACCCCCTCAGATAGCAGTGATAGAAGCTCAAGGGCCGGTATTAGAGAACATCAACCTTACAGCCACAGAGGTATGCAAAGCGCTGATGGATTTAGATGTTCATAAAGCTACAGGTCCTGATGACATATCCCCTCATGTGCTTAAAAAATGCGCAAACACAATATCAGTGGCACTAAGTATCATATTTAAGGAGTCACTGGAGTCGGGGGAGATTCCAAGATGCTGGAAACAAGCAAATGTGATACCTATCTTCAAAAAGGGAAGGAGGGATACAGCTCTGAACTATAGACCAGTTTCCTTGACCAGCATAGTTTGCAAAGTTATGGAGAAACTACTAAGGAAACATATCTCTCTTCACTTGGAATCCTTCAACTTTTTGTCAGTGAGGCAACGTGGCTTCAGAGAAGGTAGATCAACAGTAACAAACTTATTAGAATTTTATGATGAGGTAAGCCAAATCTTACAGGAAAGAGAGGGCTGGGCAGATTGCATATTCCTAGACTTCCAGAAAGCGTTTGACACTGTTCCACATGGGAGACTTATTAGGAAGCTGCACTCAATGGCTAGAATAGGTGGAAATGTTTTGGAATGGATAAAAACTTACTTAGAAGGAAGGGAACAGAGGGTTAGAGTAAGACACTCAGTGTCTGAATGGAGAAGAGTTAGTAGTGGAGTTCCACAGGGTTCAGTTTTAGGGCCACTTTTGTTCCTTGTATATGTAAATGACCTACCAGAGTCTGTAAATTCATTCATGAATATGTTTGCAGATGATGCAAAGATTGTGAAGAAAGTAAAAAACGAGAACAATGGTAGAGAACTTCAGGAGGATCTAAATAATCTGCATGAGTGGTCAGAAAAGTGGCTAATGAAATTCATTACTTCAGAATGTAAGGTAATGAGAATGGGTACAAGTGCAAGAAGGCCCAAGCTTGACTACTCGGTGGCTGGAGTACAAC
>JAXCGZ010013593.1:0-75410 GCA_037179515.1 Halocaridina rubra
GTGTGGTTAGTTTAGTTAGTTAGTTAACCTATTTTTCTTTAGTAAATGCGCCGTATGCGGTGCCAAAAGGGCCGCGCCAAAATGGCGGCGCCAAAAAGTACCCGACGCTTTGGAATAGGAATCCACAGTAGTCTGGATAGCCAAAGTCACAGGGCTGCTATAGAGGACACTACTATCCCTACAACAACAGCAAGAACAACAACAACATAATAATAATAATAATAATAATAATAATAATAATAATAATAATAATAATAATAATAATAATAATAATAATAATAATAATAATAATAAAAGGAATTGCTTATTACGTACAGAGGCAATACTGTATTCTAATATTGTCGCTTATTGTTGATAATAACTTTAACAACTGCAATTGAGAGAAGGAGATGGAGATGTCAAGCGGAAGATAGTAGTTATCTCGGGTTGCAAACACTATTGGAACGTTCCTTTCCACTCAATTATTCTATTGTAAACGTACTTTCATCTTCGTGAAAGTGAAACGTTTAATTACATATTGATACCACGTTTATATTTGGGTACTTACTTATCTGTATTTTGTAATTTTTGTTTTTGTTTAGTTCTTTTGTTTTGGCGTGTGAATTTTTTGTTTTGTTTTGTTTGTCAGTTCGTAGTATGATACTTATGCATTCGCTGTTGCATGTATGAAAATGATATCAGCTTAATTTTCTTAATGAATAATAAGGCGAATAATTCCATAGATAAAATCAATTTTGCATAAATACAAGACAATGATTGATGTATAAAATTAAGACTATATATATATATATATATATACTATATATATATATATATATATATATATATATATATATATATATATATATATATATATATATATAGTAATATATATATATATATTAGTCTCTGTGGCAGAATGGTAGCGTCCGCGACTCTGAGGCGGCAGGTCGAGGGTTCGCCCCGTCACGGACTGAGGTTAGTAAGGGCATACACTCAGGTAACGCTTACATCTGCCAAAACAAGTTTTTCGCATGAAGGCAACCGTCCTAGCCTTTAGTAGAAAAGGGAATCGTTACGTAAAAACCGAAACCAAACCATATATATATATATATATATATATATATATATATATATATATATATATATATATATATATATATATATATATATACTATATATATATATATACACACACACACAAAAGAGCTTTGACCAGAGTTTATAACAAACAGCATTTTCCCACGTTTATTTAGGGTAGCTATATTCTGTAAGCCACTTGGAGGCTAGTGCTCGGTTTTGGATCAATTTTTTACAAGTAAATGTCCTTCCTGACACCTTCCTCTGCTATTCTAATGGTCATGGGAACGGCACTAGACTGAACTTTCTTCATAATTAAAGAGTATTGATTAAGAAAGTTCATTGAAAAGCTTGAACATCTGTGATTGAACATCTGATTGTTGAAAGTGATTTGGTAGCGTTATTGTTATTTATTTAATTGTTATTATGTTATATGTAATTATTGTTACTTATTTAATTGTTATTATGTTATATGTAATTATTGTTACTTATTTAATTGTTATTATGTTATATGTAATTATTGCTATATAACATTCTTTAATTATTATTTTCTTGGATAATTTCCTCTTAGAAATCTTTTCTTGTTTTTATTTTGATTGCTTTCATAAATTTACTCCTTTGGCTCGTCATGTGAGAATTTTTGTCTGTATAGACATCTATCTGTTTTTATGTTTGTCTGTCTGTATGTATGCATGTTTATATTTATATATGCGTGTATGTATGTATGTACGTCTTCATGTATGTATGTATGTACGTGTGCATATATGCATATATGTATGTACGTATGTGCGTATGCATGTATGTAAGCATGTATTCATATATGTATGTACGTATGCATATATGTATGTACCTATGTATGTACGTTACTTAGTAACTGCTTATTTTATCGCTTAAATCGTTACTCTGGTGGATGAGTAGTTATAGAGCCGAGATCAGACCCATAACATCTCAAGTTCAACTCTCCAAGGTGGCTTGTGCAGTTAGTTCTTCGTCTAGCTCACCAGGAGTATAGAAAGAGTTGGTATTGCCGTCCATTGTGATAACTCAGCAGTCTTCTTGAGTACACGTTTAAATGTGAGTGGACAATGTTGGAACAGCATCTTTAAAATGTGTTCTAGGAATACAGCAGATATGCATGCCCCGAGTTTTATAAAAGTGAAACTGTCTCCGGGTATATAGCAAGAGATAAATAGATGGATAGATAGATAGATAGGTAAATAAATAGGTAGCTAGGTAGATAGATAGATAAATAAATAGGTAGATAGATAGATAGATAGATAGATATATAGAGAGAA
The DNA here is from genome assembly GCA_037179515.1 of Halocaridina rubra. Classification (NCBI taxonomy): domain Eukaryota; kingdom Metazoa; phylum Arthropoda; class Malacostraca; order Decapoda; family Atyidae; genus Halocaridina; species Halocaridina rubra. Next base: position 2,355 of record JAXCGZ010013593.1, read on the forward strand.
GGAGAGAGAGAGAGAGAGAGAGAGAGAGAGAGAGAGAGAGAGAGAGAGAGAGAGAGAGAGAGAGAGAGAGAGAGAGAGAGAGAGAGAGAGAGAGAGAGAGAGAGAGAGAGAGAGAGAGAGAGGTGAAATTAGTATCAAAAGAGTGAAGTGGCCCTAAGAAACCAGTAATAGTGATTTCACTCACGTAATTTGGCAGAATGTGAATGAAAAGTTGAAAAGCAGAACAGATACAAAGATACACTCTGCCCCCTTCTGAACAAAGGATAGAAAGTGTCTGAACGGAGATGCCCAGTAAATCGATGGCAGATCTCGGGGTAAAAGTGGATGAAATTTCAGTATTTTTCGGAACCTCTCTGCTAATGTGCCTGCCACACAAAAACCTCTTTTGTAGGACTGCGAGAGAGGTGAAAATTCAATGGCTGGAATATAATTCCAATTTAATTATTAATTTCTTCTTCTTCTTCTTCTTCTTCTTCTTCTTCTTCTTCTTCTTCTTCTTCTTCTTCTTCTTCTTCTTCTTCTTCTTCTTCTTCTTCTTCTCTCTTCTTCTTCTTCTTCTTCTTCTTCTTCTTCTTCTTCTTCTTCTTCTTCTTCTTCTTCTTCTTCTTCTTCTTCTTCTTCTTCTTCTTCTTCTTCTTCTTCTTCTTCTTCTTCTTCTTCTTCTTCTTCTTCTTCTTCTTCTTCTTCTTCTTCTTCTTCTTCTTCTTCTTCTTCTTCTTCTTCTTCTTCTCTTCTTCTTCTTCTTCTTCTTCTTCTTCTTTTGCACTTTTTTATCTTTTTCTTTTGTACTTCCTCCTCTTCTTCTTCCTAGCATTTAAAGTGATTTAAATTCTCGAGTAAGTCCCATGGAAGTCGCATTAGGTCACCTGAATAATTGAGTTGTGGTATGGTAGCAGAACCTCCAGTGAGGAATTGGAGTAGATACAGTTTTTATAATTTTTCGCATGGTTAGGCTGGTAAGGTTAATTAGGATAAACAAAACTGAAGAAAACGAACCTTGTGATAGCTGATGGTGCTTATTCTTTAGTTGACGCCCTCCTTCATGGGCTGCTAATACCATGTTTGACTGGTCAGACGCTAGGAATATATCTATATATCTACCCATATCCAAGTGCCATAATCCCCCTTATAAGGAAAGCGACAAAGTCATAACAAAAACTTGAGCCTTTGTGAGAGAAAAATCCAAAGGAGAAGATTCTCAGTCCCTTCGCTCCGTCCCATATAGTTGACTTTTACGATACACAGGGGAACATAGAGAAGGAATTCCCATTTTTTTGAGAACTTTTAAAGACCTTGCAATGAATATGAATGCTCGAAGCGTAACAAAAACTAGGTATTCGTGTTTATTATTATTATTATCATCATTATTATTATTATTATTATTATTATTATTATTATTATTATTATTATTATTATTATTATTATTATTATTATTATTATTATTATTATTGTTATTATTATTATTATTGGAGTAATACTTCACTTTTTCAGAGCTAAGCCTTGTAATACATTAAAATGACTAATGTGAAACATAGATTAGCGAAAACATTATGTCTCTCGAGAACCATAACCTAAGGAACACAACACATTGAAGGTGTTCTCGTGAATTATGACCCAGGGAAAACAAACAAACAAACAAACAAACAAACATTTATTTCCATTTTTGTACAATGGTTATTCAACATTAATAGTAACTTATAAGTAGACATGTAATTAAACTAATTAATAAGAGGGTTAGACATATAGTTAAATTAAATGTAGCTTTCATAGAAAATAATAATGCTGTAATAAAAATGTTAACAATAATGTTAATAATAAAGTAGTAAGTATGCCACTAGATACAGGATCGTTATTATCAGCATCATTTCCATATTTGTTTCCTTACAATGAGAATAATTAGTTCTTAATGAGCAGCAACTATTTGTCCAAAAGAAAACTATATAGTTTGCCTTTGAAAGCTGTGAAGGAGGATGCATATTTAAGATGCTCTGGAATATTATTCCAGAGTGTTGGCTCTTTGATAGTGATCATCTTTGAACCTGCTTCTGTTTGTTCTGTGAATAAAGAGCTCACTGCTCTGTCTTGTGCGCATTATGGGGTTTCTCTCCTGAAAAATAAATTAGGGAATACAGCATTACAAGGTTTCTCTCGTAAAGCATAACCCAAGGAAACAGCATTCTGGGTTTCTCTCGTGAAACAGCCAAGGGAAAATAATTATGGGGTTTCTCTCGTGAAACAGCCAAGAGAAAACAAAATTATGGGGTTTCTCTCGTGAAACAGCATTGGGAAAACAGCATTACTGGGTTTCTCTCGTGAAACATAGCCTTGAGGAAACAGCATCATGGGGTTTCTCTCATGAAGCATGACCCAGTTAAACCCCGCATTATGGGGTTTCTCTTGTGAATTATAAATTAAGGAAAACAGCATTACAAGTTTTCTCTCGTGAAGCATAACCCAAGGAAACAGCATTATGGGGTTTCCCTCGTGAAACAGCCAAGGGAAAACAGCATTATGGGTCTCGTGAATCAGCTAATAGAAAACAGCATTATGGGGTTTCTCTCGTGAAACAGCTAAGGGAAAACAGCATTATGGAGTTTCTCTCGTGAAACAGCTCAGGGAAAACAACATTATGGAGGGTCTGTTCAACCATATCCTAGTGAAATTAAATTTACAAGTCTTTCGTGAGCCTTAGCCTAGCTAGGGAAACACCATTATAGAGTGGTTCAGGTAGTTCACTGAGTAACATTACAGCATGTTAATCTCAGTTACAAATACGTCACATGGTAACGCTCAGTTGTTAATAACAAATATACTATTACGATAACATGTGGGTATTTATATGTAGCAGTAATACCCATGTGTTAAAAAAGAAAAATATGGTTTATGAATTGTAAGGCATTTAATTACTTAGCAATTATTGATGAAAAGTTCATGAATCCTCACTCGAAAGTCTATGGCAATATTTTTCCTTATGGCACAAGTTCTGGAGTGACATAATCTAGGAAATGGCTTAGAGGATATATTATTCTATAATAATGAGAGACGAAAAAAAAATCATGCAATTTTTTATGCTGATCGTGATGATAATGATGTTGCCGCTGATGATGATGATGATAATGATGAAATACAGTATTTTTTGAGCTATGGTAAAGCGTGACTGGCTCCTCTGTTGCAGGAAATGTTAAGTCTATAACGGTGGGATTTGAAGAGGGAGGGAGTGAGGCCGATGAGAGAGATGATGTAGACCGGTTTTTGTAGAGGATTCCCCCTTTCTTCAAAAAAGAGTGGGGAAGGAGCTTATGGAACACACACACACACACACAAAGACGAGGAAGAAAGATTGAGAGTGAAAATCACGAAGCGTCCATCAGTTATACCTTGTGTGTGATATACATTAGCCTATCGCTCACAATCCTAATGTATTCTTTGACGTTACCCGTCATGCATTACATAACCGAAACGTTCTCTGTCGTTAACGTTGTATGGATTTCATATGTCCCTTTTTTCCTATTTTAAGATGGATTTGTAATTTTTATTTCCATTACTTCTTTTTTTTAAACATAAAACTAATTGATTTATAAATTATACAGAAGTTTACGTGCCCAAAATACACCAACATTTGTAGTTTTAATGATAGGGCTTATATCCCAGAGATTTACTGTATTGGATTCTTGACTTAAAAATCGTATATAGCCAGATTCTTAGTGTCCTATATATATATATATATATATATATAATATATATATATATATATATATATATATATATATATATATATATATATATATATTTATTTATTTATTTATTTATTTTTTTTTTTTTTTATCGTAAACCAGTACCCAGCGATTCCAATCAAGTAGCTCCTATTTCTGAAGTATTTAATCTTGAAATGCGATCACTCAGATATGGATTTCGGAATCTGAACTCCTGGATAACTATTATAAGGGACAATTTGGATATGTCCGAAGCAGGCGCTTTTGGTGTCCTGATGTTAAGAGCAGTGTGGGCTTGACGAAAAGTCTCTCAGTAAATGTTGGTCTGCATCAAGGGTCTGCTTTGAGTCCATATCTATTTGATCTGGTCTTGGATGTAGTAACCCAGGGTATTAGAGATCTAATATGCTCATTGCAGATGACATTGTACTGTGTAGCAACAGACGAGAGGTAGTGGAGGAGAGGCTTGAGGAGTGGAGAAGAGTGATGGAGGATAGAGAACCGAAAATCAGCAGGAAGAAGACAGAGTACTTGAGGTTGAGAGATGATGAGGATGGGGAGGTCAATTTGCAGGGGGAGGTGTTGGATAGAGTTGAAAAGTTCAAGTATTTGGGATCAACAGTAGCAGAGGATGGTGACCTAGAGTCAGAAATAACCCACAGAATACAAGTCAAGTCAAGTCAAGTCAAAAATTTTATTCCATCAAAAATGGCTATTACATGATAATTAATCTAATTACAAATTACAATGTAAAATGTCAAAATAAAACAAATGAAATTTGCAAAGAACAAAATCAAAATATTTACACATTAAAATAGGCATACATACACTTCGTCTACCCAATGGGAGGATAATAATGAGACTAAAATCACTTATTAAGTAGGTGATTTAAAAGATGAGATTTAAGTGAGGGTAATGTTTGGCAGCTTCTTAAGTTTGCGGGTAAAGAGTTCCAAAGTCTCGGGCCCATTACATTTAAGGCTCATGCCCCAATATCAGTGGAAGTTCTGGGCACGTAAAAAGAATTCTGATATCTGGTGTTGACGTCATTGATACGCACTTGATTAACTGTTGGCAATGAGAAGAGCCATTCCGGTAATATTCCATGATTTATTTTAAAAACTAAAAGACAGATATTATATATGAACTTCATGTCCATCCTTAGCCAACCCAATCTCTCAAAGAGGGGAGTCACGTGATCATATTTATGCACCCCCCCCTATGGCAACTCTTGCAGCAAAATTCTGGAGCCTTTTCACTCGTAACATCTGGGTCTTAGTCGTGGAACCCCAAACACTCAGACAGTAGTTGAGAATACTTAAAATTAATGTTTGTACTACAATTACCCTACAATCAGGCTCGAATCTTTCATAGACTCTGTTCAAGTAAATAAGGGTCCCGTTCACTTTTTTATGTAGTTCATCGATATGAAAATTAAATGTCATGGTACTGTCCATAATAACTCCTAGATTTTTAACCTTATTAGATGGGAAGAGTGAAACATTGTTGAAATTTATACTGATGTTCTCAGGAATGCGGGACAGGTATTGATTTGATCCAAAAATAACAAATTTAGTTTTATTTTCGTTCAGTAAAAGACCATTACTGTTAAAATAACTTTTGGCACAGTTTAATATATCTTCAGCCCTTTTTAAGATTTCAGGAATTCTATCAATGTCACCAGTAAGCATAATCTGGGTGTCATCAGCATACATAACAAGTAGGCAATCTCTTATAAGTTGAGGTAAATCATTAACATATATTAGGAAAAGCAGAGGACCCAAAATTGAACCCTGAGGAACGCCAAAACTGATAACTAAAGAAGAAGAGAGAGTCGAGCCCATTCGAACTGATTGAATTCGATCTTTCAGATAATTTTCGAACCAAAATGAGTCAACATGAACTTTGGAAAGTTTTCTCATTAGAATTTGATGGTGTACACTGTCAAATGCTTTAGACAAATCTAACAATAATAAAAGTGATATTTTCTTATTTTCAATATTACTATAAATTTTATCAGTAATTTTAAGTAGGGCCGTCTCGGTCGAAAGTTTAGGCCGAAAACCGTGTTGTTCTTCACATAATAGACAATTTGATTCAAGGAAATTTATTAACTGGGTGGCAACTACCTTCTCAAGTATTTTAGACAGAATGCTGAGAAGAGAGATTGGCCTATAATTTTCAACATTATTAGTATCTCCACTCTTAAAAACGGGGATGATATAGGGATGCTTCCAGAGGTTAGGATAAATGCCTGTAACAATGGATGTATTAACAATGACTAAAATGAAAAATACTGTAACTGGCAATGAGTCAATTAGGAAGCGAAGTTGTATCCCATCGGAACCACAAGAGTTTGTTGGTTTGAGGTTCTTTATGATAAGAAGAAGTGTGACTAAATCGATTGGGTGCGGTCTAAAATTATTGATAATATTTCTTTCAGCTGGAGGCTGGCAATTATGTGGTTGATTAATAATCAAGTCATTATTATCTTGGGACTTTTCATATGTGGACTTACCTATTTCAGCAAAATACTTATTAAAATCATTCACTCGCTTTTCCACATTATCACTGGGAAGGTCAGAATTTTCTAAGATTTCCTTATTTGCAGGAATTATTCTTTTTATAACATTCCAAGTTCCTTTGAGATTTCCCCTATACTTGGAAAATTCTTCCCTGAAATGATTTTTCTTCTTTTCGGACAACATTGTTTTAGTAAGGTTTCTTTCTCTTCTATAGGCTCTTTCCATCTCGGAGTTTTGTCTATCAGATTTAAATTGCCTTAGGAGGTCATCTCTCCTTTTCATTTGCTCTTTTAGCTGAGAGTCAATCCACGGGGCAGGAGGGCGTGTCATGACTTTGGTTGTAAGAGGGGCACATTCATTTAAACATCTCGTAAAAACATCAGTAAAAGTAGAAACTTGATAATTTACACAATCTGTAGTTAGTATTGAATTTAAAATGTTGTATTCATTAAGAAGAGTGTCGCAGAAACAATTTTGAGAATAATTCTCAAGAGATCGGAAAGTTTTAACAATTGGCGGTCTCTTTTCCTTCCTGACATTAACTGTAGCTATTAGAAGCTCGTGGTCTCCTACAGGACAAGGTAAGACATCGTGGTGAACTATAAAACTAGGTACAAGCGGGATGGAAGAACTGGAAAAAAGTGTCTGGGGTGCTGTGCGACAGGAGAGTAGGGATTAAGTTGAGAGGTAAAGTGCACAAGACAGTTGTGAGACCTGCAATGATGTATGGAACAGAAATAAGGGCAATAAAAGAAGACACAAGAGAAAAAACTGGATGTGGCAGAGATGAGGATGTTGAGATGGATGTGGGGTGACAAGAAGCGATAAGATCAGAAACGAGGTAATTAGAGGTACCTCAAAAGTTAGAGAAATATCAGATAAGATACAAGAAAGTAGACTAAGATGGTATGGTCATGTCGTTAGGAGGGATGAACAGTATGTTAGGAGAGTGATGGAAATGGATATACAGGGTAGGAGAAGGAGGGGGAGACCAAAGCGTAGGTGGATGGATTGCATCAATGACGACCTGAGGTCTAAAGGTTTGTTCGGTGATGAGGTATGGGACAGAAACATATGGAGAACACTGGCCAGAAATATCGACCCCACATAAAAGTGGGAACAGATGTAGACGAAGAAGATGTGAATGTTTCTATAGGTCACTTGCTTTCAGAGGCCAAGGAAAATGACTTGCTTCGCTCATCCCAGCTTCAGGAATGAAAGAAAGAAAATTTTATCTCTCCATGCGTAACTTAAGTATTGATTTTCATCTCAGTTGGTATCTTGATGCGCTATCAAACCTCGAAATGACGGAGTATATGCTCACTGACCATACCAAACAGGTCAGCTAATATTTTTCTTGTTCTTCCCTACTCCGAGGTGAGAGGTGCCTGAAGAGGGTAGGGGGGGGGTGGCTCAGTAAGTTCAATAATAATATCCTGCATAAGTTGAGGACAAGAAATATTCTGCTAAAAAGAAGTGTGAAGAGGAAGAATCGTGAATGTTTTCTTCTTAATTCTTTTTTTTAGAGGTTTTCAGTACTTCAGCTATTCTTTCAGCATGTCCTTTTCCTATTGCATGGAAGTCCCCTATTTCTACCTTGTCCTTAACCTTCTGTTTTATCTTCGTTTTAATGTTTTCTTCGTGCCCGGGCCTGATGAGAACAATTTTCTTGCCTGTCCCGGTTTCACACTCATAAAAATATAGAATTTAGACATACTATATGATTGGTATTTTATAAGTATTTTTTAGCGTACTTGATTTTTGGCTAAATTGTCCAATATGAAGTACTGTAGAGTATATTGCATTTAATATTAATTTTAAAGAATTTATCATTAATTTGCTAAATTATATATATATATATATATATATATATATATATATATATATATATATATATATATATATATATATATATATATATATATATAATTGTAAGTACGTAACTTTATCTCTAAGAATATGCATAAATAAATGCAATCATATAAGTAATAAACGAAAACGTAAATGAATAATAATTACTGGATAACTGTAATTAAATAATTGTGATTGAATGAAGAATTAATTAAACACGTGCATGCTATGCATACAAAGTACATAAATAGATAAGCAGAATAAATAAGTAAATAATCAGATAAATAAATGAATAAATGGAAGGATGGGACACATTCAGCATAATTAAATACTGAATTATTTAGCGATAGAAAAAGTACTTTGAATACATTACCGAAATGAATTAATACATAAATAAATTTCACGCAATAAATAAATGTATGAAAGAACTAGAAATAAAGGACACAAATACATCGACTAAATAACTGAAATGAATGAATGAATAAATTATTTTTACGCAGTGAATAAATGAATGAAAGGACGAGAAATAAAGGACACAATGTAAGGACGTTCATCCTTTAACCACTGTGTCACGTCCTGCCATTAAACGAGCATCTCACGGTGAAGCAGCTCCCATAGCCTTGGCTTCTCTTGGGCTATCATGAACCCAGTGAAAGGCGGCTGGAAGAAAACCCCAACAAAAACTTGTTAGATATATCATGAAAATTATTTTGGCTGAGAGGTTGACAAAACCATAATGCATGGCCAGAAATGGCTTATTGTGGGTCACGAACTAAACATCATTTCAATGTTTTTTTTTTTTCATTTATTGTCAACTTGTCTTTTGAGAGTACTTTGTTCAGTCATCATGGGAGTTTACAGATACATTAATATCAGCATGGAAAAAATTATTTGTTATAATAATGTTTCAGTATCAGAATTTATGCCTGTCATTTTTGGGACCCACTCAGTAAAGAGGGGATGCTTCTTTGTCCTTGGTTTTGCAGCTATTCTTCAAACTCCTGGAGAAATGGGGCTTAAGCTAGTTTAAATATATATATATATATATATATATATATATATATATATATATATATATATATATATATATATATATATATATATATATATATATATATATATATATATATATATATAATACACATATATATTGTTGTCTGAGTTATAAGCTCCCTATATTTATTATTCAAATTTACAAATGGAGTTATTTGCATTTCCATAATAAAAACCTATTTGTGAATTGGATATTAAATACATTGTAGGATCGAACTTTCTGCATTCATTTGTATACATGCGAACACGTGCGCATTTGGTATGGGAATCTTCAACAGGGAATACTTTTAATAAAAAGATAACTGCGAAATAATGAGCGAGCGATATATGTAACCGTTAAAGGTTACCGATAAGATTAGCCTTGTTGCTATTGACCCAGCACGACCTCTTGTCGCCTTCCCACAAGACCCATTCTTCCAGCTTCTGCGCAAAAGTTGAGGTGTGCGTATATGTGTGTTCGATATTTTTCATTGTGTCCGCACAAGGTTGGTTTTATGCTTTTTAACACGTCACTTTAAGGTACTCCTGCTTAGTTTTTTTTATTGTTTTATTATTTTTGTTGTTGCAAGTTTTACGAGACAGTTTAGCTCTGAAAGGGAGTTTTTCTGCTTCTTGTCTGTCTTCATTGCAAGTTCTTAAAATTTTCTAAGCTTCAAGAGTTCGCAGATTAGTTTCCTTCTTTACTTACTTTTCCAGTCGCTTTTAGCGTAAACTTTCTTCTTTACATTTCGTTTGATTAAACAATCCATAGACTTATGTATTCTAATAGCATAGCAGCCTTAATCCCCCAGCTCCAACATGTCTCTGCCCTCCTCCATTCGAATAGAGACCTTGTGACACAAAATGGTGCTTTTACGACCACGGTAGCTCAGTGGCAAAGCGCACGAATCGGGAAGCAAATAACATAGTTCGAACCCCTCCGCGGGGCGTTATGAAGTGCATCCAGCCTCCACCACGTACGTGTCCATCCCCCATTCAATGGGGACTACATGAAACGGTGTTTTGAAGGGAGTGCCACTCATCAAAACAGATTTGCTCGTAAATAGTTTTCGAATTTGTGGGTGGTTTATTTTAACGTTCAGCTTTCCGTATAATTAGAGTGAGAAATATGAGTGTATCATACTCAATATTACAGGTCATCAGAATCAAGTATCAAGTCACGAATATGTGAATAGGAGAGCCTGAAATTTCATTTGGGTCAGAGATTCTCTTCTCATAATTATGGAGTCGTTTCAGTCCCTGCTTAGGACACCATTCCGTGTTTAGGACACCATTCCGTGTTTTTAAGTTGTGATATAACATCTTTGTCTGCTTATTGGATATTTCTCGAAATACCGTTCTCTCTTCTTCAACAACATCGGCAAACTTATCTCTTGAAATACGGCATATAAGGAAGTTAAAAAGGTGCCTTGACTCAGCCACTCTCCTTATAAGGGGAAAACGGTTCATGTCTGTATTATATATATATATATATATATATATATATATATATATATATATATATATATATATATATATATATATATATATATATATATATATATATATATATATATATATATTTATTTACCTTCTTATTAAAATATCTTATTAAATGTCCAACTCAATAAAAACTTCGTCTTTGTATGGAAAAAAAAAATAATATGCAAGCTCTTATTTATTGACCTTTAGTATATTTTCGAAGTTCAAGGAGACTCAATAGTCATCATTTATATGAATGTAATTTTTGGCACCGTGGCAAAGTGGTAGCGTTCGCGACTTTGATTCGCCAGGTCGAGGGTTCGCGACCCTCCACGTTCTGAAGTTAGAAAGGGGATTCACTCAGGTAACGATCACACCTGCCAAACCAAGTGCCTCTGAATATAAAGTACATATTTATTCCTGTATGTATACTGAATATTTGGCAATAAAATCTATGACTATGAAAGTCCTTCTCAAGAAGGTACCTTTCAAGCCCTTAGTAGAAACGGGATTCCTTGACGTAAAACCGGTCACATTTAATTTTTGGCAATAAAATTTCGTAATGTTAGACGACATAAATATTTATTATCACATACGTTTCTTCATCCACAGAACTGCCATATTCTCCCCTGAATGTCTTTGATGGTTCGGTTCTACAAACTTCACCTGCTGCTTCTGACGACCATCACTACTTTTCATCCTCCTCCTCCTCCAACGCCAGCCCTGCCAGTCTCGTGATTCATAAATGTTGTCCAGAGAGAGAAGTCTATGATCATGCCACCAAGAAGTGCCAAAGTAGTAATGATTTGACATTTAGTGTGCCTATCTTTACCATAGATTACTATGGTATGTACACCGAATCCAATCTTACCAGGGATAAGGTTAGTAAACTTTACTTTTCTGTGAAGTGTGATTTATGGAAATATGTCCATAATTCAGGCATATTCGACTTTTATTTTTTTTTCATATACGCTTAGGTGTGTTTGGACAACACTGCGGTCAAACCGTTTCAAATCATGGTTAAGATTTATTTTATGCACCCCTCCAATTTTTGGACGAAACTATTTTTTTTTCTGATAGGTATTGATTTGTTTTTAATTAATTTGATAACTATTTTTCTCAGAAATCTCTATTTTTATTTTTTTGCGTCAGGGCTGATATTGGTGGGTGGCAGTGGGTGCTTCAGTAACCTACTCTGACTAATCTAACTTAACCTATTCAACCCTACCCCAATTAACCGACCTTATCTCGAATTTCAAGTCTTACATATCTAAGAGGATGGAATTTGATGTTTACAGAGCAGCAAGGGACGTTTCAGGATGTGTTGGTATTAGATTTCTCGGGTAGGCTTTGTAAGGGGTGCACAAAACAAATTTTAACCCTAATCTTAACAGGGAAAGGAATGTAAATATCATTCCAACCAATACGAAGTAGTGCACAATCTAATGAAGTTATAGTTGGTGCCATTGGAGCGTAATTCCTACTGACAAACTTCTGCTGGAATATGATACCCACCTAAGTTGGTAATAAAAGGAACACCAGAACAGCACAAATTTCTTGAAAGGTCAACAATTAGTGATAAAAAATTGAGCTTATAAAAAATAACGTGAAACGTAGCCTTATCCTATTGCGTCATTACCGAAAGTAAACATAAAAATTGAGTAAATCACCCAACATGACTTAACCTAACCCTCCCAAAAATACAAAATTAAAAGAATTAAAGAAAAGGAGGAGGTGACAAAGGAGGCACCATGGAGCATGCTTTTTGCAGACGATATTGTTTTGGTCTCTGAGAGCCGTGAAGAATTGCAAGAGAGGTTGGAGCTATGGAGGGGTTTGCTGGAGGATTACGGACTGAAGGTGAGCAGACAGAAAACGGAGTACCTGGAGTGCAATGTGACACAAGGAGGCAACCTGTTCATGCAAGACCACAAGCTCCCAAAGGCGGACGCCTTCAAACACCTCGGCTCCTACGTAACGAAGGATGGAGACCTAGAGAGAGAGATTGATCATAGGATCCAGGTAGCGTGGAACAGCTGGAAGAGAACATCAGGGGTGTTATGTGACAAGAAAATCAGTGCTAGAGTGAAAGGAAAAGTGTACAAGTCAGTTGTGAGACCAGCGTTGCTGTACGGAGCAGAGACGTGGCCGATGAAAAAGGTTCAAGAAAGGAAGATAGATGTCGCAGAAATGAGAATGCTGAGGTGGATGTGTGGGGTGACGAGGGAGGACAGGATACGAAATGACCGGATCAGAGGTACAGTGAAGGTGGTGGAGGCGTCGGCGAAAGCGCAGGAGAGGAGATTACAGTGGTTCGGTCATGCGAAGAGGAGAGAAGAAGACTACGTGGGTGTGAGTGATGGAGATGGACGTGCAGGGCAGACGTAGACGAAGAAGACCTAAACTACGGTGGAAAGACTGACTGAAGGAGGATCTCAGAGAGAGACAGCTGGGGGAGGAGCAAGTGATGGACCGGAACCAGTGGAGACGACTAGTGAAGAGATGCGACCCCATATGAAAATGGGAACGCAAATAGAGGAAGAAGAAGAAGAAGAAAAGCATTAAAGAAAAATTTACTTTTTAAGAGGTAGGAAGCACACTCCATGCTCCATCTAATAGGTTAATTTAGCTTCTTTGCTTTGGTAAGCACTCATGTTTTGTATCGTACTTCGTCTGTGTAGGTATTACATGTATAGTACAATATAAATTTTGTAATTTGATAACTGTGTAGTTTTACACCCCCATTTAGGAACAAATCGCATGAAATATATTAGGTATTGTTAGGTTAGTTACGCAAGTTCATCACCATTTACAAAATGGGTTAATAATAGTGTTGTGTTTATGAGTTTTCTGTGTTTTTTCAGTATTTTGTACTTTCATTTCACTCATGAGTGTGGAATTAAACAATTACCTGTAATTCTTGTCAATAAATCTGGACAAGATATTAGTATATCATGAAGGCCAACTTACAAGAAATAGCTTGTATAGCACTTGAAAAGTAATTTTACATAGTTTTATATTTAGAAGTAAAAACAATCATTTTCCCATGGATATTGGTGTAATTCAGGCACATTTGAACCTTGTGTTTATCTTGAATTATTTTCGAGTAAAATCAACGCTCTTCAGTACGAGCAATGGGAAGCATCCTGGACAAGTTACCTTAAAGATACCAGCTAACCTAACCTATTTATGACTAACTAACCTCCAATGCTGGCCAACCCCAAACTTGAGAGGGTTTGTGTCTTTAGAAGCCCATCCTTAACCTATATCCACAAAAATGATGGTGTGAAAGTATATTGATATGTGTTCTGTTTTTTACATAGGAGTACTGTCAACATATGCACTTTCTTCTTAGGTTGAACTCCAGACCGAGATGTTGGAATGTGAGAAATATCTGTTGGATGTGGTACCTGGAAAGAAACCTGAATTCGACTTCCGAGTCTTAGACACTGGTCAGTTATGGGTTCCAGAATATGAACAGTATTACAACTTGGAGTATTACTGCTTGGAAAACTTCGTGGTTAATGCCTCCATTAAGGGTTCACCTCATATTCAGGGAGCTATGGTATGCATCCTTGAAACGCAGGTTGAAACTTTCGATCCCTCAAAAATCCCTGTTAGGAAATGTTGTATGCACAATGAGGTGAGTTTTATATGCTAAGTACTGGATTTTATTTCCTCCACCCTTTTTAATTATTTATAGTGTTATTATGATGTCTTATACGACATATATCTTTGACATTGAGGACAGGAAACATATTAAAATGTTGGAGTTTGTGCTTAGCGTGTGGATGTATGCAAATTTGCTATATATACACATTACTGCAGTTTTATTGGAATACCATATTCAGTATTTTGCTTTGAAATAATAAATCTATATTTTATCACTAAAGATTAGTAAAGATTTATGTACAGTATTTTCCCTTTTATTGGATATTTCTCTTTTTAGATTAATGTAAGTTGTCCTCCCAGCAAGAACTTATTGAGCCACATGTTAAACGTAGTCAGTGTCTGTTACTTATCAGTAGAGTTATATCAGCTCCAATTAACTCTTTTTATTTTAGGCATAAAAGACATAATATTCTGTACCTCATCCTAACCTCTATAAGTGTTCCTTTCATGTACAGTAGTATTTTGGTGTTCCTCTAGACATATTATAAAGCTCTCCCACACTCACCTACTCTACTGGGTTTAGAAGAATCAGTAATAAGAACTGTATTTAGATGCATCCAGTTCGTTATTGTTAGTGAATGCATTAAGAAGTGTAAATAAACAGTGGGGTTTACTAAGCGCTTACAAACTAGGTCTTGAAAGTTAGTCTCGAGCTTAAATTTTAACTTGTGTGTTCCGCTATTTTTTGTAAGTTTTTTCGGACATTTATTCTCGATAGGCAAAAAGTAGTCATCATTGCATCTGTTACTTGATTGTTAATATTAATAAATGTATATTTAGGTCTGCACACTAAAATATTTCCAGCTTAGATTTACAGTTGTTCTCCCACTCTAAAATACCTATACAGTATATAGTTTACAGAAAAGAAACAAAAAAGAAATTCTTTTAAATGCTGGATCCTTGACAACTTATGCTAAATGTTATTTAATGTTCTTTTTTGCTCTTCAACTTCTCATTCAGTACTGTGCACTGCAGAACCTCCATGATATTTACAGCATTTTTGCTGTATTTTTTTTTTTCAGGTATGGGACACAAGTTCAAGATGTGCCTTAAGAGAAAATGTAACTGATGAACCTTGGCTAGTACCAGTTAGGTCTTCCCATGGCTCATCCTCTACAACAGTAAACCTTGTTGATATTCGACAATATCCTTATTCTGAGACGCATGAAGTCGTGCCAAGTTTTCAGGTCCGTTTTTATGAGTTCTATACTTGTTCACCACTTTGGGTATAGATAGATGATTTAGTATGCATTAGAACATGCCATATATCACAAGAAAAAGTTTGCGAAAATCGTATTGCGTTTTTTACTGTACTGTTTTTGTATTCCAGACCTGTGTTGGTAATCAGATGGGTTGGGATGTTGACACCTTTCATGTTGATGTAGATACGGGAGACCTCTTTGTCCCACACTTGGATCGCCTATTTCCTGGGAACCAGTATTGCATAGAAGATTTTCACACAAATGGAACAATTGAACCAAAGGTGAATACTCAGCCTTATTCATTTTACTGCATCTGGTGTTTTGACCTAGAATTGATTCATAACATGCAACTATCTTCCTGTTTGCAATACCCCAGTGAAATAATATATATTTGAAAATTATTCACTAATAATACAGTACTACTCATTTATTATCAGGCATATGTTTGTGTAAGCGAGGCTGAGAAACAGCAGCTGCATCAGTTACAAACACCGGGTTGTCAGTCAGAACAGTGTGTGCAAAAATGCTGTGAATTAGGGAGCATATTGGATGCTGTCTCTCGTAGTTGTGTTCCCACCAGATTGCACTCCTTAGTGCCTTCGCTCACACAAGCTAATGACACTTCTCAAACGGTGGGAAATATTATATCATTAGCAGTATTCTCCTTAGAATTCAAGTCTCCCTTTGTTTCTTTTTATTTTTGATAGCACATATGTAACTATGAGGTTCTCTGAAGGGCACTCAAATCTTTTGTTATTAAATATGATATTTTTACTGATGCCTATGTTATGCAATAGTTCAGTGACTGAAGAAGGTGTAAGAGATAACCAAAACTTACCTTGCAAGGTACTCCTAAAACACTAAAAGGTTTTAAGAGCATACTTTAGGATATTAAGAAAATAATAAAACTATTAAAACATTATTGGAAGGAAATTTAATTTTTGGTGTTTGGAATTAGAGAAAACATCTTGGCAAGGTAAATTTTGATATTGTAGTACTGTATATATATATATATATATATATATATATATATATATATATATATATATATATATAAACTCTGTCATAATTTTAGTTTTAAGTCCCTACAATAAATGAAATAGTAATGAACAAAAATTGCACTGTCAGTTTTGCGTGGAGCAGGGCATATTAATTCCCCTATTCTATATTCCTGAAAATTAGCCATCTTAGAATAAGGCAATCTAGAATTGTTTAGATTAACTTATCAATATAAATGCGTTCATATGCAAAGCCATGGAATATATCAGTGCAGTACAGAAAACATAGAAAAAAGGCATTATAGATTCACAAATATCAAAATGTATTTACCCTATCACGATAATTGCATACCAAGAACGTTCAGTTTATGCATGTACTGTATATTTCAGTAAGTGCTGAGCAGTTTTGGATTACAGATGTATTAGTATACATGAACAATACAGTATGCTACACTCACAAATAATAAACGACTGTGTATAAATACACTTGTTATTATTCACGTTTATAATTTTCTAACAGATCATTGGCATGGACTTCAAATATGGTATTCCAGATTGCCTGGATTGGCAATTAACTTATCCGGATGAGAGGGTGCAAATGCAGAGTGATGGAACATTACAATATGTAACTAATAACACTGATGAGTGCAATCCCAGGCAGATCCATACCATCCCCCATGGGCAGTTTTGCATGGATCAGGTAAGGCCTTGGAAAATTTTACTATTTCCTTTATTAATGACATTGAGTCAGTCTTAATTAATCTCTAGTAGAATGCACATATGAGCCCATGTAGGTGAATCAAAGTCTTATATATTGAACCTAATTTGAGTACCATGAATATTTATGGGTTTGCCAGTTAATATATATTCCTCCATTTCATTGTCAGTATTTTTTAATGTTTATTCTTTCATGGTTTAAGGTGAAATACCATCATCATGAAAAATTATAGTTGCGTTTAGTTCATTTGGAATGAACGTTTTCTGTCGATTTATGTGAAATGGGGCATATGTGTAATTTTTAAGAAATTGTTTTTTCTTGTTCCTCATGATAGTTTGACAGGGTTTCCTAGGACCAAAATTCAGACATACTTTCCTAGGTGTTTAGAAATTTTAGGCGAAAGTGAGTCACATTAATTAATTTTTTAGTTTCATTTCTAAAATTTGTCTTAACTAATCATGACAATAAAAGGACAAGCGAGTATATATCAAGTCGTTACTCATTCATTATGTGTCAGAACCGTGATCGAGCCCACCGCTGGGCGTTAGGAAGGGTATCCAAACTTAATTCCTCAGCTCTAACCTGTGTCAAACCCCCATAACGTGTAACAACAACAACAGTTCATTCATGATAGACAGTCACAAATTCTTAACAGTGACTGTGTGGGGATATATGATTATTCTACAGATACCTTCTGTTTTTGTAGTCTTATATTTATCTTAACATTTATGTACTTTTATATATATATAATATATATATATATATATATATATATATATATATTATATATATATATATATATATATATATATATATATATATATATATATATATATATATATATATATATATATTTTAGGTAATCTATAATTCGGGAGAGGTGAAGGAAGGTGCACTCTTCTGCTTCCAAGATGAATGGGAGCATCTTGGAAAATTTGAAAAGCATGAAAATAGCTATTTATATTCCGTGTTCTTAGCTATATCAGATCTCTTCATTCTCATCTCTTTCATCGTATATCTCACAGTCCCTGATCAAAATAAACGAGGTCTTAACAAAAATGTAAGTATTTGTCTTTATATGTGAATTTAGTACATTATGAAATGAAAACCTTTAACAGTATAAATGTTTTATAAAAATGTGTATACTGTGTCTTGCTCTTTCATCTTATATTGCATAGAATCAAATACATATGTATACAATATTTGTGTAATAAGAACATGGAATGTCTTCGTGGAATTGCATTTTATCTCCACTTCAGCAAATGAATTTCAAATTCAGGAACTGCATCCTTTTCATTACTTGTAACTTGAGTTTTTTTTGATTGGCAGGTCAAGCTGGCTCACTCGGTACTGGGTCGCATCTTGTTGTGTTTTCTCTTCAGTCTCTTTTTTGCTTATTTATTTCTTATCATCGTGAAATTATTCTCTGACCCCATCAACTTGGCCAGTCCTAATGCCTGCATAGGAATTGGTGTGTATAAATCGGTAGTATTTCACTTAATTAATGTTGGGCAGATTAAAGTTCTACTTAAGAATTTTGGGTCACACTACAACTGAAATAATCATTATATATTTTGTGAAAATAGTTATATGTGAAAATGACTAAGTATTGTGTATTATATTCTTTTAAGTGCTCTTCATTCAAAGCATCCTTAAGAATTCTTAAAACTCTCCCAAACGAGTCGATCTAGACCAAGCCACACTACTTGAAAACAAAATTTTCAACACCACTGGTGACGTTGATCATGTGTAACTACATATGTGCTCCCCCAGTTGTTTGAGACCTTTCCCTAAAATGAATTCTGATAATAACTTCACTATCCATTCCACTATTGCTTCTCTACCTTTTGACAGGCATTGGGTAACACCCACTGGTGCCTTACATCTGCTCCTTTCATCCTCTCCTCCCTGAAAGACTCGCATCTTCTTACCCTTTTCACTTCCTTTTAAATATTTTTTTTATGATCTCCCAAACTCTCAGACAAACATCTACCCTACAACGCATCCTCTTTTCTCTTTGCATCTCTCACCACTCACTTCGCTTAACACCCTTTACACTCAACATCTCATACGACTTCGCATTTCCTAAGCAACCATACTTCATGTGCACTCTTCTACTGCTGCTGCTCTCACCTATTTTATTCCACTATTCACTACCTTTCCATCTGATTTCATTTGTCTTATCCCACACACTACTTGTGAGCTTTAAAAAAATATTTCTGCCTTGCAACACTTCGACTGCACACTTCAAAACTTTCTCCTTGAAACATTTTGATTCTTCTTGCACTCTCTCCTCAGGTTGATCTATCACTATATTTTCACACCTTCCTCAGACTTCCCTGATACTCGTACATTCTCTTTATCATTCAGTTTAGCTGCAGAAGTTGAATCATTGGATGCAAAAGGCTGAGATCAGATGTTTTAGCAATCTCACAGACTTACTTTGAAGGAAATGCAGTTAATAGGATGTGGTACAGCTTTACTTAAAATGTATTTATGTATTCAGTTTGCTATATTTGCTATATGCATCTTGTTATAAGTTATTTTTTTTAATATCTTATATACTGTACCTGTAATATTTTCTTTTCACAGGAGTATGTGTATACATATTTTTCATGGCAACATTCTTCTGGCTTAATGTCCTTTGCTTCGAATTGTGGTGGAAATGCGCAAGGTACTTCTCCATATTGTACAACTGTTACTTTTACATTTGAAAAATATTTACATTTTATCCAATCAGTATTTTCCGTCTTAGCTTTTTTCCTTGTTACTAATTACATGAGTGATGAAGTCCATAAATGCATTCTTTAACCCCTACAATTTTTACAGGCAAGAGAGTTCCAGTGGCCGTCGATGGGTATGGTATCAAGTGTATGCATGGCTCTGCCCTTTGATCTTTGGAGGAGTTTCCCTTCTAATGGAATTCACGCCATCCATTAGCAACTGTTACATAAAACCCAAATTTGGAACATACTCCTGTTTTTTCAGCTGTAAGGAAACCGATGATGCATAGGCAATTTATGTAAACATAAATTCACATGCTCAATGCTTGAAAAATTCATTGGGGACGGCGATATTGCAGTGATTAGAGCACTCAACTTGGGAAGTGACAAACCTACGATCGAGCTCATGATGGGGCATTAGGAAGGGCATCCAGCCTCAATTCCTCAGCTCTGACTTGTGTCCAACCCATAATGAGTATTAATAGTTACATAAAACCACAAACAACAACATTCCTTTATATATTCATTATTACAGTTATTCTAGAAACTAGTTTTGTTACAGTAACAACAAAAGGGATACTAGAGTATGTATCTCATCAATCTTTACCTGTCAGGTAATTAGTTACGTCTGCAGGAGTGTAAAGATAAATTTATATTTTATATATCACTAGCACAGTGAATAGAACGCTCCACTTGTGAAGTGACACTCCCATGTTTTAGCTTGCTGTGGGGCTTTCAGAAGAGCAGTCAGCCTTAATTTCCCAACTCCAACCTATCTGTTCCTCCCTCATTCAGATGGGGATTAATAGAAATAAAGTAGCCACAACATAAAAAGCATGCTTTCTTCTTAGTACTTTCATCATGACAGTTATTAAAATCAATGAGCAACATCAACTTCGTTTCCACGAAAAGGGCATTGGATGCACGTGGAATGTCAGTGAGGTAGTATTAATCATACATTTCATTTTGATTACAATAGATACTGTGACCCATAATAATGGAGCTAAATGGGCATATTTCTTTGGACCTGTCGCTGTACTTTTGGCAGCGGATTTGATTTTCTTCGTTCTGACTGTTCGCTCTCTTCTTGTTACCGTCCAACAAAGCCATAAGGGAACTGTCCAGAGACAAGCAAGGCAGAGGTTAAAATTGTGCTTCAAGGTATGATATATTTGCAAAAGCCATAATTCTCCTTATAAGGTGGGTAGCTGAGTCAAAGCAAAAACTTGACTCGTTGTAAAAATAAAATACAGAGGAGGGGATTCCCAGGCCCCTTGCTCTGCCCTATTTAGTCGACTTTCACAACTTGCAAGGGAACAGGGAGGTGGTGCTCTTTCCCTCCCCCAATCTGTACTTATACCATTAATATGTACATTATTAGGACATTTGTGTGAGAATGTACATGTATTTATCGTATTGTATTCACCTAATTGTGCTCACTGGAAAAAGTTCTTTGTAACTCCTTTTCTCTGGATCAATTAGTTTTTTCAGTAAAGGTCCAGTATAACTCCGGCCCCTTAACTCTACCCTCCTCAATAAGGTAAAGTTACTTGGCATTGGCATATTTATACTAACCTAACCTAAGGTTAGTCTAGTACAAATATGCCAATGTGAAGTAACTTTACCTTATTGAGGAGGGTAGAATTAAGGCGCTGGAGTATTACTGGACCTTCACCTTTTTTTCTAATTGTGTTTTGTATCGATTTCTGTAAATTAATTCTTTTGATATATTTCAGTTGTTCCTTGTCATGGGCATAAGCTGGTTGGCAGAAATAATTTCCTTTGAATTAGGTCCTCGGACAGTATGGTACATATCGGACATTTTCAACTGCTGCCAGGTAAACATTAAAAGAATTAATCTTAGTAATTGTTGATTCGCTCATTATATTGGGAATGGCAACACAAATGCAATGGTGCTATCTTGTATTTATTCTTGGAAAACTGTACAGTGGACTGCCATCCTGCATGGCCACACACAGACAACTGCCCTCCAACCAAAAGGTTCACACTAACCAAGATGGCTGACATGAAGTTGGGAGAGAAAACAAGATGGCTGCCAGGAAGTGGGGAAAACAAAATGGCCACCAAAACAAATGACATAATTCATCATATACTTAACCGTAATTTGTATGTGTGTGTGTTGTGGTTTGTCTCCGATTGGGGACTAACCCATTTGGAAAACGGTGACCCCATATAGAAATGGGTTAAAGCTGAAGACAAAAAAGAAGACCGAGTAGGTGATGTCGAAAAGCTCATGGGGGGTACTGAGTTGCAAATAGAAAAAAAGCTTGACACACTTAAGACTTAGTTATTTTACCAGTGTTTTGTTTCATATGTTTTAGCATACATTATTTTACAGGGTTTTGTTATCTTCTTGATATTCATCCTGAAGCCCAAAATCCTTGGAGCAGTTCGAGCTCATCTGTGCAGATGCTGTGGAACACCACCTCCAGCCAAACCACGTGGTATGTTCGGTTTTACTTCAGTGGTGCTCTCCAACTCTCAGTCGACTGACGAGTTTTCGCTTTCTAATCAGCAGCTCTCTCTAGCCCGAGAACGTGCCCGTAACACACACTCTTTCTCCCATTCTCATGATGCCATCTCTCTCCCACAATCTTCCAAACAACTCTCCTTTTCCTATAATCCTCCATCAACACATCAGCCATTGGATGCCTCTGCTCTAGAAAAATCCTTTTCCCAACTTCCTCCTTCAAGTAAACTCCCTAAATCCAACCAGTCAGATATAGAGGATGATCTTCCTGCCTCGACTGGTTCCTCTCCAGCCTCATCACGACCCTCCACACCAAGGACTAACTCTACTCGTGCGTCTCTGTCAGCAAGTTGTAAATCGTTTGATGAAGCCACTTGCTAACATATACAAAATCATGTCATTAGTAATCACTGCATTATTAGAATCTGAAACTGACAAGTGTTAATTAGCTGTTCATTTTTTATAATTATCACACTTGGTATGGAGTGTGTGACTCGGGAAGCAAATATTGTGGGTTCGATCCCTACATGGGATATGATGAAGGGCAACCAGCCTTGAGCTTCCAACTCCATGTGTCCACCCTCATTTGAATTGGTACTAAATGTGAAACCCCAAACAGTGCATCATCGTCACATGAGGTATAGTTAGAAGCTTTTCTTGAGTCTTATACTATATTCTGACTGTATGTATATGCTGCATCTAAAATATGTATATACATACTTTTCATTAGTAATGTCGTCCTTATCTAACCCTGAAAATAACTGATTCTGTGATATAGCTCTAGGATAAACTTTGTTTATAAATTTATTTATATTATGATCTAAATGCTCTTATGCTTTCATTTTAACAATATGATATTATATTTAGAGGTAGGGAGAGAGGTATTATTACTGCAGTTAATAATATTGTACTTTCAACTGTCAATTGTCATTTCACAGTCAGCATTCAAACACAGTGATGGAAGATACAAGCCCTTTTTGGGCTTCTAACCACGCTAACACACACTAAAACACCTCACAAACGAATCAGTACACAATCAAAATAATCACAGGCTTTACAGCTGCTACACCTACTGACACATTCCACCAAGATACCAAATTCTTCATTCAAAAACCATCTTGACATGAAAGGCGCACAAATTTTTGCTGCAGCCTCCTTGGGCCGACTCCACCCACTACTTGGCAGATCACCCACAAGCACCAAGGAACATGAAAACCATACCTATCACATGATATTACTTACAAATACGGTTATCTCTACCCATTCGTCCACCCCAATCAGCTTCCAGTCACTCTAAGATAACACAGCTGCATGCAGTACAGTATTTTTATTTTTAAATCTGTTATATATAATGTTTCTTAATGAATGAATGGATGCTTAGTATTGTATATTCGAGTTACTGTTAGGATATCTTAACTCACTGATCATATATAAACAGTCATTATTTTACATTCCCAAGCTCATTTCCAGAAATATATCCATTTTGACTTACTGAGCGGGACTCGGTGAACGTTCATTCCTCCATATCCTTTACACATACTTAATATTTGTAATTGAGCACTGTGCACACACACCTTCACTTAATTTAGTGCAGTTATATTCACACCAATGTGATTATACTTAATATACTAACTGAATCACATTGTTTCTATTTTTCTTTTACAATATCTCAAAGCATGTTGGGCTTTAAAACATATTGTGTTAAAATTTTTGCTTTCATATTAATTTGTATATCACAAGTTGTACTTTTGCATGATCATGTTTTTCATCTTTGTGTCTTATAGTGTATCATAGATATGTATATATACAAGAGCCATCTTTCTCTTTTTAAAAAAGTTGGCTGAGTCAAAGCACACGCCCATTAACCACTGTTTTCCTCTATACTAACACATTCATCTTTCTTCTTACTCACAATCATTCTACCAATATCCTCTCTTTTTATACATATGGAAGGTATGTATGAAAATTTCTCAAAATTCTAAATAGGTAGGTATGAATCGAAGCCTTGGAATTATATAGCCTTAAATGCAATTCCAATAATTTCTTAACATAATTTATTCTGCCAAGTAATGATTAATTATAAGTAATTCATAATTCATCATTAGTGTACAAGGAATTCGTAAATATTTAAACTACAAAAAAGAATTTGAGTTGAGTAAAATTTAAAAGATTAAGAGAAGTTATCTATCAGTTGGCTAAGGTATTATGGAAGAAATTTTACTACCTAAATGCATTTTTGTTTGGCTATTATATCTGATTTATAGTGATGAACAAGTAGTGTGAAATAATATAAGATTGTACCCTGCATAACAAAACTTCATTCATTATAGTGTTCATAAAATCCCATCATATTTTCAGCAGATTTTTGGACATATTTTTTTTTTTATTTTTGACCTTCATCAATTGTTTCTGTAACTCACCCAGTGCTATCAGAATATTTTTGTGATTTGTTGTAAATATCGTTATTTGCTTTCTCGATGGGGGTGTAAAATCATCAAAGGTAAGATTGTAGCCTCCTCTAACGTTACCTAAGATACCATATTGTATTAAAGGAGAGCTGTTGATTGGGTAATTTGCCCGTATCAGATTAAATTGGTTATTCCTCCAGTTCAAAATTGGTAGTGCCACAGGATGTAAAAGTATTCAGCCCAAGGCAGACGATCAAAGGCTTTTATTAAAAGTGTATGTATTGCCTGGCCCAAAGCAAAGTTATTGAGTCGGTAAAAGCGCCACACAAGAGCACATGCATACCACACAACAAATACACACATACCATGCAACACACCACAAAACGAACGCACCTCACAATAAAAACACCAAAGAACAAACACACACACCACACATCAAACACACACTACACAACAAATATCGCACACCACACAACAATTACAAAAACACCATAGAGCAAATACACACCGCACAACAAACACACACGCGTGTACACACTGCAGTTCCAGGGATAAACCATCAACCTCCTCAATAGAACTTGGAGCGGCAGAGTCTACGGTCTAGGTACACCCTCTGGATCTGCATATCAAAAGAGGATGCCATGCAACTCAGAAGAGGAGCAGCAAAAGATTCGAAGAAGCCATAACCAACCCCTTCCCCTCACAGGGCACAAGAACTTGGGAGAGGCTTCCGTCATACAGGCGATTACCACAGCTTTCAACACAACATTTTATATGAGAAATGATTCTCCATTGGTCATATCTCAAAGACTTTTCCTAGCCGGGGATATTAAGAGCAACTCAAGACCCAACTACAAACACAATCGTTCATCATCAACACTCAACACCTTGAGCTGGTACAGTAAAAGTTCACTTTTATGCAACTTGTGCTGAAACTGGACCAATTGCACTTGTACAACACTTACTAATCTGAAACACTACACAATATATCGCCTCATACAATCAAATTCATTATAGAGGACTTCACTGCTTACAACTACGTATGCCAGCAATACAACATCCTCTGTGGGAACATCTCAAGAGCCCTAATGAAGGCCACTGTTGATCTCAAGCTTTCCCACAGAGTTCTCAGAGTGATCTTGTGTATTTCCTGGGCTGCTATCAATTTAATTTCTCCATTTATGGAAATTTGTGTTGTGCCGAGAGATAAGGTAATTGCCCGGGCGACTGCAGCCCATTGAGCAGTAGAGGTTGGTTGCGACATATTGGTCTCCTTAAACCTCGTTCAAAGATGCCATAACTCCCTACAGACTATACAAAACAAAGAACTAAAGAAAATAACTGGCTGCACGACTACTACACTTAAACAGCATTCACACCAAGAAACCAAAGTTCTCAAATTCAAAAACCATCTTGACATGAAAAGCACATTAATAATTGCTGTAGCCCACCTACACACACACACCAAGGAACATTAAAACAACACCTAGCACTCGATATCACACAACTACTGTCATTTACTCCCCCTCGACCACCTCAAACCATCCTCTGCAAAAACATCCATAACCAGTTAACTGACATTTAAGATTCCATCCAGTCGCTCATTGACAACACACAACTGCATTCACACACTTCTGAATTCTCACTTTCCTATGAAGACAAGAGTCCACCTGGCCAGGCTGAATTGTGGGGTACCACCCAGCTCTTCTTAGCTATAAGAAGGGTTGAACATCTTTAGTGATGCCTGTCCAGGATGTAACACATTATGTCGTGCAATCAAACACATTATGGAAGATGCTCTGCTTACAACCACATGCACTAGCAATAAAACATACTCACTGGGAGCTCTCTGGGAAAGGCCGGGATCGAAAGTGTCCATCCTTAGGGACTCCTGGGCTGTTCAAGCAGGAAGTTTAGGGAACAACCTCCTCCTCCTCAGCAGCAAGTGGAGGCATTTTCTAATAAATTCCAGGTGGCCTTTTTGTATCTCTACCCAAGTGGTAACTGAAAGGAGAGTTGGGTGTAGTGTGTATCATTCTTGCAGCCTCCCCCACTGCATTGGTATATAATGGGAGATATTTGATCCCTTTGCCTTGAATTGAATGTCTTACATCCTGTAGAAATACTCACGTGCAAACCTCAAATGAGTAGCTATGTGACCTGTCTGATTGAAGAAATAATCAGAAGGCTATTTGTATGAGTTAAATAAACAACTGTTATGATACTTTATGAGGTCTCTGAGTGCTTATGTGCTTAATATTATTTCTTGAATCATTATACTAATCATCTAATCCTAACACCTACTCCTTCATAATATTATTGATATACTCATTTCTGCTAGTCTCAATTTGCATTTCTATCATATATACAAGCATGCAGTATATGCTTCTTTGTTTTTGTCTTATTGTTTTGAAACTATATTTGTTAACCTAGATGAATTACTTAAATATACATATAGTATACATAAAGTCTTTTTTCTGTTGATTACCTAAACAAATGGATAGTTACTGCTCTGTGTAAAAATAAACCATGATCACACTGCGATACATCCCAGCATGCTGACTTGCCTTGTAAATATAAAGATATTAAAAACCGAACAGACGATGTATGCCTAATATGTTTGCAGTCTTGGTGACTGAAAAAGTACATGTATATTAAAATAATGAACTGCAAACTTACATATATAGCATATATAATTATTTTTAAGAATACATAACCTCCCTTGCTAACAAACAACTGAGTTACGAACATTTGCAGATTAAAAAAAAAAAAAAACATACCCATCATATACCTATGTATTATTGTACTGTACCCTATTAGTACATTATCATTACTGTATTAAATTTCATTAGTACTGTACTGTGCATTTCTTTACCTAAACACAACTTACAAACAATTCTACCTTCGAACAGACTTCTGGAACCTAACTCGTTCATAAGATGGGGAGTGTCTGTATATGTACAAATTACAGCTAAATCTAGTCAAGAACATAAAGTAGTAAAACTAGCTTAAAAGTTGCAAAATAACTTAAAATTTATTTGATGGTAGTAAGTCCAATATTTTAAAGTATAACTCATGAATAATGAAGATTTTCATTAGGCAATAATACTCTTGAATAAGATAAAAATATAATCCCTATACAGGTAATTTGTCAATTTACGACTGTTTGACTTTACAAACTTGACCTTGACTGCAAAGGGTTCATTTAGTACCTGGATGTTTGAACATGACTCTTTCAACTTGTATACATTTGTATCTTAGCTGTTTAGATGCTAAAACATCATAAATGTAATACTAATAATAAAAATAATAATGATAATAATAATAATAATAGTCATAATACTGAAATAATTATAACTATCAAAATAATAAGAATAATTATTAAAATATTAATAAGAGGAAGAAAAATGTTACAAAAACAAAAAAATAAAAAAGATGACCACGAAGTAAATTTGTACAGAAAGAGCATAAAAAGTTAGACTGTAAAGGGTTTAATTAACCGTATGTCTGACCAAACATTTTCTTTTACTTTTGCATTCTCTATATTGTACTAACAAAAAGTAAATACAGTGTTCCCCCGGTTATTCGCGTTTCTTGGTTTGCGTTCTCACTGTATCGCGGTGTTGTTGTTGTTGTTGTTTTTTTAAAAGAGAGAGAGATTATTGTGACACCAGGATGGGCCAAAAAATGATAAAATAAAACAGACTTTATCAGGTTGTAAAGAGAAACAGAGATGGAGAGTGTAATGACCTGTCAGATGTGAAAGGATTATAAAAGCTGTGTAATGAATATTCAGCTCTCTGCTGGGTTTTAATATACCTCTGCATTACTTTCATGATGTCTATTCCAATAATTCTGCTTAGATATTATTATTATTATTATTATCATTGGCAACAATAATTTTCCTTTGATGATGACTGTGGAGATTATCATCATCATCATCATTATTATTATTATTAAGGGCTCATCATTGTTTGTACATCTGTTGGTTTATTTACTTTTAATAACTGTGTAAAGTGCCCCTCCCTAGTTGGCTGGGACAAAGAGAGTGTGGGGGGTTGGGTAGAATAGAATGTTGGAGAGAGAGAGAGAATCTTTAAGTAACTCTTGTTCATTCAACCAAAACTACATTATTTATAGTAAAAATAATAGTTTAATTACGATTTCGTAATAATAATGATGATAATAATAATACTCTCCCCAATCATCATCAAAGGAAAATTATTGTTGCCAATAATAATAATATTAATAATAAGATCTAAGGAGAATTTTTAGAATAGACATTATGAAAGTAATGCAGGGGTATAGTAAACCCAGCAGAGAGCTGGATATTCATTACACATCTTTTATAATCCCTTCACATCTGAGAGGTCATTATACTCTCCATCTCTGTTTCTCTTTACAGCCTGATAAAGGCCGTTTTATTTTATCATTTTTGGCCTGTCCTGGTGTCATAATCATCTTAAATTTTTTATTTATTTTTTATTTTTTTAAGGCTGATCCTACTCCGTGGTTTTCCTGGTTCGCGCCGGGTCCCGGAACTGAACTACCTCGATAAGGGGGGGAACACTGTATATTCTATGTGAAATGCAAGAATGTAATGTAGTAACAATATATTATTGCAGCTAAATATGCTACACTGACATAGCAACATATTTAGTATTTTATATTTTTTAACCTCTTCAGCCAAATAATCTGATGTCTTATTAAAACAGTAGGAAAATGTTTGCATAGCATGTAATTTGTGTGTTTCAGAATACCATTACATATTATTGTTCAACAGTGTTTATCCCTGCTAAAGACGGTAAGTAAACTTTTTTTTTATTTTTCTTCGTCATGGAAAACAGATGGTCTCAAACTGATATCAAAACTGTTCAATATCAATTTCCTACATGTTAAGAAGCGCATTTTTAAAGAAAATGAGCGAATTACTGAGATAATTAATAGTAAATGATATACACACCTGAAAATATTAACAGCCGAGTTTGTATATTATCCAGGACCTACTGGTAATAGAGGCACCACTGAAGAAGAAATAGCCACAGGCTCTGACCTCGCAATGATAGTGGCTTCCTCAAGAACAAGTCATGATGCCTGAAACAAAATATGTTCAGTACAAATTTGAGTGCTTTTACAACTTTTTTTATACAATGGTGAAGAAGAAGGAAGAACATTCATCCTCTGTATAGTTTATGAACACATTTCATGACTTGTACTGTGGAATTATGTCCAGAAATGCATCTACTCTGAGACTCATTGTAAATACTTTCGATACTAAATGAGAAGCACTGGTATTACAATACTTGTAAAACTAGAATATTATATTCATGTCATAAAAACCGCTAGTACAAAATTAACTCCTTAAGGCATTGGTTATTGTAAATAAATTTTTCAAATAATTTTTTATGGTTGTGTGTTTTGGCCACTACATCATATCCTTCTCATACACTAAATCAATTAGCTAAATTATATGAAAATAGATTTTTAAACACTCAACAAACTGTATAAAGATCTTTTGTTTAGATAAAGATCTCTATCATCAGTGCTTAATATTTTCTAAATGTGCACAGAGGTACCATTCATACATAAATAGTGTGTAAGTGTGCTAGGGGACCGCAGTAGTTAGAGCCACTGACTTGGTAGGTGATAGACCCAAAATTGAGCCCACAGTGGAGGGTTAGGAAAGGCATCCAGTCTTAATACCCCAGCTCCCACCTATTTGCGTCCACCCTCAAAGTGGGATTAATAATGGAAAAAAAGGGAAAGCATACAGCTATATGAACTCTTCTAAATGGCACATTGAACCATTCCTGATTCGTCTCGATAGTATTTCTTTGACCAAACAAATGACTAATCAATTCTGAAAAGTAACGGTCGTATTATGAGTAACAAAACATCTTACTTTGGTGTAGTAATGCTGTATTGAAGTATAGGGGTGTACTGAAGTGCCCTCAAAGTCCTGAGCCACAGGGGTAATCAACTGTAATGGACATGCCCTCAAGTTAGCTAACATGGAAACATTAAGAACTAATTAGATATCTGCTGGTCTATTTCATCATGCATATAAATATACAATGGCTGCAATCTCCCTTGTAGGAAGGTGGCCAAGTCAAAGCACACATATTGACCAAAAGGCAAACATACCTCAATCATTCCTTTTAGCTCCCTGGGGAAAAAGGATTACCACAATTCATGCCACCACCCTGCTTGGGTCATTTGGCTTAATATATAAAAATTTGTAAAATAGACTTAAGACAGCTGCAGTAGTTAAAATCATTTACTTTTAACATATCTGCAGAAAGTCTGGTTTTGAAAAGTAAATACATAAATACTAACTAAAAGCATATCTTGCATAAGAGTAAGATTTCATTTTGGGGTTTGTGCTTGACGAAAGATGCTGTTTACCAATCGTCTGGAGAGACTGTGTTTTATGATGAGTCGCTTTCTTTATTACAATTACAGGCCCTGCAACGGGTGTAGAAACCAAAATGTAAAGAAAAGCTATGTAATCTAAACGTAATTTGAATTTGAAGAAAACTAAATATATTCTGTAGCACGTAACTGGAACACAGAAAAATTCCAGCAATTCACCAAACCCCTGTTTCAGATATCCATCTAAATGTATGTCTTTTGTCAATGCAAACAATTACCAAAAATATCGTCAATATATATTTCCTTAGTAAAAATATGCTGCATGCTCAGCATTACTCAATATCCAAAAAAGTTATACTAATCAGCAAGAGAGGATTTTCACAATGTTAATCAGGATGAACAGTAAAGCTAATCAATTTCAATCAGGAAGAACAGCATTCCTGATTAATGTTACTCAGGGTGAACAGTGATGCTAGATTATTTTTGTTTGATTATTCCTTGAAAAGCAAACCAAAATAAGACATATAATGTATTCTCATTTGCCTAAGACGTAGCAACTTGTCTCAACCCGATTTCCTATGTGTATTGACCTGTCTTGTCCCAAGTAGTGAATTGTTTCAGATATTTATATTTCAAATGTTCTTTTTTTTTTTAATGAATGACAACAGGATAGGCAAAAACTGCTCTCATCAATAAACGGAATGTAACTCGCCAACTCATCAGAGCAGCGATGTAAGTAGTAGCGATAGAAATGAGAAAGGGATGATACCTTATGGCGAAGAGAAAGAGACTCCAAATTAGAAGTAAGAGAATAATAATAATAATAATAATAATACTTTATTTCCATTTCAATACAATGGGTATTCGTCAGCCAGGGTAAGCCCCAACCCCCCACTGTGGTGTCCACCCACAGAGTCTAACTGCCTTAAATTCAACCCTATCAAGGAGATAAGTATAAGACGAAGCACCCTAGATGTGCGATTAGTATTCTAAGCAGAGATGGCTAAGAACTCCATAGATTTTAAGTAACTGTAAAAAGAAAAAGTAATGACAAAAACGAAACAGAATCCTCAATTTTTTTGGATGAAGATTTAAAAATTTGGATTATGTGATTCCTCCAAGACAAGTTAGAGGCTGTATGGATTCCTAATATGTTAATAGAATTAAGAGGGTAAATTTCTGGGACTTATAATACTAAAGTTATATAAGCATACTGTAATCTATTCATTTTATCATCTATCTACATTAGACATTCAATGGTCGCGCTGCAGCAAAGTGGTTAGAACACTCAACTCGAGAGATAACAGACATGCCTGGTTAATCAAGCCACTGCGGGGTTCTAGGAAGGGCATTCTGCCTTAAATCCCCAGCTCCGACCTGTCTGTGTCCATCCCCTTAATGGAGATAAATAGTGACACATAAAATGGCAAACAACAACTACAACAACAACAACATTGTACATAAGAGGAAGTAAATTTGTTAACTTTTCAAGAAACTTTCATATAAGTAACTCAAATCATATATTTTCTATGGTTACCATAAAGAACATCTGTGATCACTGTATTTATTAAAATAAACTGGAGCATTGTTCTACTTATAATAAAGATATGTGAGCCATATAGAGAGTATATACAGAAGTCAATATATCACAAAAAGTAAGAACTATCATTTCATTACACAGATTTCATATAAAATTGACAAATGGTATACAGAAGCATTATGGAATAGTCATGTGATTCTCAGTAATTCCACTTATCAATCTATTACTATTCTAAATATATTGTATCATACCAATTCATTTACGTTTCCCTAGAATAATCATTACTCTTCAGATTGTCACTGGAATTCTCACTATATATGTAATACAACACTAAACCTATCTTTCGTTGCTGTACGTTGGAAAAATACCGTTTTTTTTCCTAGGCATATATTAATACAACTATACATTTATGAAGAAATTACAACAGTTAAAAATAACCCAAAAATTTAAAGGCAACACCCTCAAGAGAGCCAATGGAGACACGACAGCAATGCGTCATCATATCCATCATTTAAGTAGAATTCTTCAGCTGAGCAAGTCATGACCTGTCACCTGTAAAGGAGAAATAAGTGCATTTTTGCAACAAGAAATTGTGTTATCAACATCTTAACAATAATTGATAATATATTGAA
This sequence comes from Halocaridina rubra, assembly GCA_037179515.1. Lineage (NCBI taxonomy): Eukaryota > Metazoa > Arthropoda > Malacostraca > Decapoda > Atyidae > Halocaridina > Halocaridina rubra. The sequence goes on from JAXCGZ010013593.1 coordinate 35,714, forward strand.
CGCAATCATATTCCAATGCATACTCTATGGAAATGCTGCTGGAAAACTCAAGAACAGGCTATTCCTCTGATGACGTCATATATCTAATAGTTTACGCCATAACTTTGCTAAACTTGCAGTAACTACACATGAGGGTGATTATAAACAAAGTCGAGCAAGAAGAGTATAGAGTCAAATTCAGATTCTAAAGAACGGTATATATGGTACTACTCTCTTTCTCCCTCAAAAGGGAACACTTGACAAACCACTGATAAAAATAATTTAATCTTGTAAAGCTATACATTATAAATATAAACAAAAGCCAAAATAGTGGTCTCACATCCATATTGTTCCCTTGTTCCAACAGTCTATCTATATTCATAAGTTGCAATCCAACTTATAATGGGGTGGCTGAGTCAAAGCAAAAAAGTTGACTCTGTGGGAGGCAAATACAAAGTAGGGGATTCTTAGTTCCCTCGCTCTGCCCCACTGAATTGAATTTTACTATATGCAGAGGTACATGGAGGAGGTATTCTTCCCAAAACTATGCCCACAAATAAAAAATCAGATTACAACACATTCAATAAGGCTAAATAAGGGTAGCCTACCTCACATTCACAATGAGTAAGTATAAAATATTACTAATAAAAAACCAGAACTCTGTAAACTAAATACATACACATACATAGCCCCATTTCCTCTTGTAAGAGGGGTGGCTGAGCCAAGAAAATGCATTCACCACAATCCACACATACCTCAATTACTCCTCTTAGCTCCTTGGGGATAAAGGATTACCACATATTCCCCCTTACCACCCTGCTGGGGTCACCCACAAGGTAGGTCGTGAAATCATTATCATTTACAGGAAGTCATCTTACACTGTCTTGACTAACGCGATTTTGACTTTTAGCTAATGGAAATATAAAAAAATTACTATATTCAGTATTTTATTTCATGAATGACACTGGAACACGAAAGAAAATTGCCCTCACTAGACCCGAGCACCAAGAAAACACTGAGGAAAAAAAGTAGCAGCTTAAGGAAAAGGCAGAAAGAAATGAATGATAAACATTAGGAGTAGGGCAGACAGAAGGAAAAGTCAAAGTATTGAAGTCCTAGGAATACGGAAGGATTAGGCCTTGAGATGACAATAGATCAGCTTTCTAAGGGAAGAAAGGTCATAAGACTTTGGGAAGACAGAGGGAGGAAAAGAGTTCCAGAGTTTGAAGGTGGAAGGGAAGAAGCAGTCACTGAACGGACCAATACGTGAGGTACAAATCTCCACAAGGTACTTAAGAGAGACTAATAAATTTTTAGTAGCTGAAAAGTGGAAAAGTAATGATAGAAACAAAACAGAATTTCCCATATTTTTGCAGTTTTAGAAATTTGTATTATGTGACTCCTCCGAATTTCGTTATTTTAGAAGACAATAGGGTTATCAAGAGGAGAGATGATAAAGAGATAATCAGAAATTGTGTTCTGGAGGCAATAAAATTAACTAGATTTTGGGTGCCCTATTCTGGTACTCTGTAAATCAGAGTTGAGAGATGAAGAAATAGTAATAAGAGACTGATTAAGAGTAGCAGACAAAGGTCTTAAAAGGAAGGCAGAGGAAAAATGAAGGGTAGAATCATCGGCAAAGGAGTGGAGAAGCAAGGAAGATGAGGACTGGACAAGATAATTGATGAAGAGATGGAACGGAGTATGTTAAAGAACAGAGCCTTGAGGAACACCACAGGTCACTAGGAATAAGCTCACTTTACATTAATGGTGGAACAAATTATCTGCAAAAGTTGAGGGTATAATCCTGAGTATACCAGATATACACACTACCTAACATAGCAACTTTTTTCATAACATCTGACTTCTGCATGATGATGGGGAGGTCAATTTGCAGGGGGAGGTGTTGAAAAGAGTTGAAAAGTTCAAGTATTTGGGATCAACAGTAGCAGAGGATGGTGACCTAGAGTCAGAAATAACCCACAGAATACAAGCGGGATGGAAGAACTGGAAGAAAGTGTCTGGGGTGCTGTGCGACAGGAGAATAGGGATTAAGTTGAGAGGTAAGGTGCACAAGACAGTTGTGAGACCTGTGATGATGTATAGAGCAAAGACATGGGCCATAAAGAAGACACAAGAGAAAAAACTGGCTGTAGCAGCGATGAGGATGTTGAGATGGATGTGTGGGGTGACAAGAAGAGATAAGATCAGAAACGAGGTAATTAGAGGTACCTCAAAAGTTAGAGAAATATCAGATAAGATACAAGAAAGTAGACTAAGATAGCATGGTCATGTCATTAGGAGGGATGAACAGTATGTTGGGAAGAGAGTGATGGAAATGGATATACTGGGTAGGAGAAGGAGGGGGAGACCAAAGCGTAGGTGGATGGATTGCATCAATGACGACCTGAGGTCTAAAAGTTTGTTGGGTGATGAGGTATGGGATAGAAAAATATGGAGAAGACTGGCCAGAAACATCGACCCCACATAAAAGTGGGAAAAGATGTAGACGAAGAAGTAAAAAACTATCAAGAGAAAAAATTAATAGTTAGCCATTGAGGTCGCAGGTTATATTTTTAGAGGAAAATGTTTCAAGAAAGGTGTCTATTGCAATTATGAATAAAATAACACAAACCCATCTTTCACGAAACTACAGAAGAAACGAGAGAGAGCGCCTTCTCCATTTGCATTAACAGAATAGAGATAAATAGAGGAACAATTGTATAGCCACAAATCAATCTTGAAACAAGCATCAGAGACTTCACAGTTAGCCAATATTAGTTGAATAAGGAGAAAGAATGAGAGTACCTAGGGAAGCCTGGAGAATGTGTGGACTGTAGTGAAAGTGAGAATGTGGATGAGGAAGTGGAAGATGAATGGAGGTACGATATATAGAAGAGAGGCCTGTAAATCTTTGCAATGCCTACTATCATAATTGAGTTATTGTGGTGTCGCAGTTTGTTGCATCATTAGGCTCAATATTAACATTAAAAGTCCAAAGGTTAATGTGATGCATCCAAATTATACATGGTACCAAATTAAAAATTAATATGCTATAATTAGAGTATAAGACTTTCAAAAACAACTTACCACATGGGTTAAGGTTTAGTCACGTCTCACTTTACGAGAAGCACGTGATCTCGCTTGCTTTAATTCTTCTACTGATGGGCTAGCCTCTTGCTGACTACCTAACAATTCACGAATAAACTTGAATCTTGAGAGGAACAATCGCCACACAATATACCAACCTGGAAATAAAATTATAAAATGAATATGATTCTGGGCGATTAATACACTCAAGTTCACATCTTGATTGTTGATTGCATTTTACGCATCACTATAAATTTCCATCTGAGATGGTACATATACAGTATATTCGTAGAGAAGAAATCTCTGGATTTTTTACATACTGATCAAGCAGCAGAGATGAATGTAGCCTATATGCTATAAAAAGTTTGAAAACAGCATGTTTCAGATATCTCCTTTGAAGAAGTGCAGAGATATTCTTATCTCCTTTCGATACAGGTTTCTTCAATGGGTATTATCTTCAACATGAAGTTCCCATTGCCTTGGTAGTTAAGCTTTCGAAGTGCATCCTTCATCGTCAGGTAAAGGAAGAACAGATAGCATCTGCGAAGAAACCTGTACCTCAATGGGAGAAGAATCTCCCAATGCAATTCTTCACAGATGATATCTGGAAAATGATGTCTTTAACCTTGTGTAAAATATACATGCCTCTCTGATGCTTAACCAATATGTAAGGAATCCAGAGATTTCTTCTCTAAGAATTATTTCCCAATCCTTAGAGATGCACCAATGAAAAAAAAAAAAGAATAAAACAATCTTTGATGAAGACACTAAAGGAGAAAGATATTTAGACCTCCCTGGAAGTGATCTTCTTGTCTTCGTTTTTTTCATGTACTATATATATATATATATATATATATATATATATATATATATATATATATATATATATATATATATATATATATATATATATATATATATATATATATATATATATATATATATATATATATATATATATATATATATATATATATATATATATATATATATATATATATATATATATATATATATATATATATATATATATATATATACATATATATATATATATACATATATATATATATATATACATATATATATATATATATATACATATATATATATATATATATATATATATATATATATATATATATATATAATATACTGTATATATATATATATATATATATATATATATATATATATATATATATATATATATATATATATATATATATATATATATATATATATATATATATATATATATATATATATATATATATATATATATATATATATATATATATATATATATATATATATATATATATAATATACTGTATATATATATATATATATATATATATATATATATATATATATATATATATATATATATATATATATATATATATATATATATATATATATATATATATATATATATATATATATATATATATATATATATATATAATATACTGTATATATATATATATATATATATATATATATATATATATATAATATACTGTATATATATATATATATATATATATATATATATATATATATATATATATATATATATATATATATATATATATATATATATATATATATATATATATATATATATATATATATATATATATATATATATATATAAAATATACTGTATATATATATATATATATATATATATAATATATATATATATATATATATATATATATATATATATATATATATATATATATATATATATATATATATATATATATATATATATATATATATATATATATATATATATATATATACAGTGTTCCTTCAATTATCGTGAAGGTTCGGTTCCGGGACCCGGCGCGAGACAGGAAAATTGCGGAGTAGGATCAGCCTATATGTACATAGATATTTTAATTTTTTTTTACGTTTACACCGTATAAACTGTATAAACCCTCCCTGTACTGTTAACAAACCACCCTTTACTTCATAAATAACAGCATGCAAGCGTAAATTTATATGACATACTCATGTACATAGGTATTTTACAATTATTTTTATGTTTACTGTATAATCCCTCCCTGAACTGTTAAAAAACCACCCTTTACTTTATAAATAACAGCATGCAACGTAAATTTATATGTACGTGATAGGTAAACTTACCGTGAATGAGGTGGTAATGAGTTTGTAGACGCCAGAGGAAATTATTCCGCAGCCAATAACAGCTTTACGGCTGTTATTCATTGAGGCCAAAATAGCGGCCGACATCCATAAACCTTTTTCCTTCTTTCAACATATCTAAGAGTTTCACCTTATCTGTTATGGTTAACATTTTCCTTTGCTGCTTAGGCTCACTACAAGAAGCCTTAGAAAATGAAGGATGCTTGGGAGGCATTGCAAAGGTTAAAATATGCGAGTAAAAAATTCACAAGCAAAACGTATTAATAAGCACAACGTGAACGGCGCACACGTGAGTTAGATTGAAAGAGTGAGGCGAGACAATGGAAGATGGTGCAAGCCTTTGTCCGAAACACTGATAGCGGTATCGTATTTTACATGTTGCAATACTGTTAGTATTTATGGTTTTTACTATTTTTTATTGTTTTATTATCCTTAGGCTAAGAAATACGTTTTTTATCAATACAATCATGAAACTACTGGAAATTTTAATATATATGCTAGCTCACGTAGGTGCGACCCCAATACATTGTACGCTATCGGACACTATTTCACATGATGCAATACTGTGTTATATATCTAAATTTATGTTTTTTACTATTCTTTACTGTTTTATTACTCTTAGGCTAGGAAATACTTGTTTTATCAATAAAATCATGAAAATTTCAATATGTACTATCTTACGTAGGTTCGACCCTTTTCGTTTTCCGAAACGCTGATACCGGTATCGTATTTTACATGGTGCAATACTGTTAGTATTTATGTTTTTTACTATTTTTTACTGTTTTATTATTCTTAGGCTAAGAAATACGTTTTTATCAATAAAATCATGAAACTACTGGAAATATAAATATATATATGCTAGCTCACATAGGTGCGACCCCAATACATTGCACGCTATCGGACACTATTTCACATGATGCAATACTGTGAGTTATACTGTATATCTAAATTTATGTTTTTTACTATTTTTTACTGTTTTATTATTCGTAGGCTGGGAAATAATTTTTTTGTTTTCAATTAGATAATGAAATATGTTTTTTTTTTTCAATAAAAAAATGAAAATACTGAAAATTTAATTTTTTTATATTTTAATATTTTTTTGGAAAAAAAAAAAAAATCGTGGTACAGTGAAATAGCGAGCCAAGAAACGCGATACAGCGAAGGATCACTGTGTGTGTATATATATATATTTAATTAGTTTTGTTAATTTTCAGGGATCAGCAGATATCAAGTATCCGTGTGATGCAAAAATGAAGTCTTGGGTCTTGTAAAGATGAGTAGTCCCTAGAACCCAATGTAAATTTACATAACTCAGTAAATTATTAGTTAAGGTAGGGTTAAGTTAGGTGACTTACGATGTAAATATTAATATCTCTAAAACAATCTAAGGTTGCTCCTTCTTTAAGATCCACTGTTTTAATTTTACCAAAACATCAAAGTTGTAGGCACACTGCAAATAAAGCCTGTTGAGTGGGTTAACTTACTTACGTCTTTAATTCTTGATTTATTTTTGCTAATTAAAACATTTATGTAATGTAAAATGAGAGCAGGTATTATTGCATTATAGGACCACCTCTGTTTTCCAGTTGAAATAAACGTTTTCTGCTAGTTTTTTTATGTGTTTTAAGCGAATCTGACCTTCATTTGCTCCGGAAATGAGTCCTTCACTCTGAAAAATTAACCGTGAGTTAAAAATCACTAGGTTTCTGGTAAGTGAAGAGTTGCTGTAGCTGCCCGTTACTCAGTTTCAAATCACGCACTGAGTTAAATCAGTTGCGAAATGACTTCCCTGTGTATTGGGTGTGAAGTTAGGGGGTTCCAGTGGGGCAAATCCCCCCTGGCTAAGAGATGAAATAATGGGGTTAGGCTAGGTTAGGTTAAAGCCTTCCTGGCTAGGAGATAAGATAAGGGGGGTCCCAGGGGGCGAAGCCCCCCTGGTTAAGAGACAAGATAAGGGGGGTCCCAGGGGGGCGAAGCCCCCCTGATTAAGCGATAACTTCAAGAGGTGTTACTTTTTTGTAATAGGCCTACGCCTATCCCCACCTAAAACCCTAAAGTCCTAATGGGATCTCCTAGATTGTGGTGGGGGATATCACAAAAAAAATACTGTTTTCCGGTAAAAATAAAGGTCAGATTCGTTCAAAACACATAAAAAACTACCAAAAAAAAAATTATTTCAATTGGAAAATAGAGGTGGTCCTATAATGCAATTTTACCTAACCTAACCTAACAACCTAAATTAACCTAACCCCATTATTTCATTAACTCAGTGCGCGATTTGAAATTGAGTGACGGGCGGCTACAGCAACTCTTCACTTACCAGAAAGCCAGTGATTTTTAACTAACGGTTAATTTTTCCCAGTGATTTTTAACTAACAGTTAATTTTTCAGAGTGAAGGACTAATTTCTGGAGCAAATGAAGGTCAGATTCGCTTAAAACACATAAAAAACTAACAGAAAACCTTTATTTCAACTGGAAAACAGAGGTGGTCCTATAATGCAATAATACCTTAGGTTAGTTCAAAACACATAAAAAAACTACCAAAAAAAATTTATTTCAATTGGAAAATAGAGGTGGTCCTATAATGCAATTTTACCCTTTTTTTTTCTCCTTCCATGAGCTTGTACTTGACATGATGGTTTTCCAGATAATTTTAATACATTGTGTAATCATTTTATTAATATCCTAAAGTTTTTTGTAATTATATTTTATTCATAAATTGCAAGTTTTTACGCTTAAAAAAAAAAAAATTATCGCGCTCTTCCCCATCCCAACTAGCAATGGACGAAGTCAAGCTGTCACAATAACTATCAAAAGGAAAAACATAAATGTCAATTATCAACTCACTGGAAGTATGTAAGTAAACAATACAGACTTCCCATGAAAATACATAACTATATACAGTGCCAGCAATCCATCTTGTATGAGGGATGGCCGAGTCAAAGCAAACAAATTCTCCATTTAAAATTGCGTTGACAGACATTTAAACTATTACAGAGTCACAATAACCATTACCAGAAACACTATTACGGTTCCTATCCACAAAATAACCGGTGATAAATTTCCCCGAGTAATAGCTACCTCCCAACAGCCCCTAACAACCAATTAGAAAACTCGCCCTCAACAAATGTTGACAATACTTACCAAGTAGGACAAACAACACCACGAAGATCACAGACGCAGCTAGAGAAAACCAGCCCAGAAATAATTCTTTAGCATCCATTTGCTTGCATAAACACACTTGATAAAAGGTACAAGCACACTCATCCGTACCGTCCGCTCGTTACTCAGCTTTCTGAACAACAACATACAGAGCAGATAAAGGTGTTGATGTAGTCGTTGTGATTACTGCGGGGTCATGAGTTATTTGTTCGTTTTTCTAAGTCATATTTTATACATCTTGATTGAAGCAAATATATTCTTTACTAAGTGCATTTACTAATTTAAAATTATTTAATCTTCTTTATTTTGAAATATGAATGCTGAGTGTATTTAATTCATCAAAAACTATGATAAAAATGAGAATGAAGAGACAAACATGATAAAATCTTGTACAATAATAATCATCCTACATGGTAATTACTATGTATTGTAATAATTAATTTAGCATTCATTTAGCATTATTTGGAACACAGGTTCCCAGGTTCTTCTCTTTATTGGACTAATCACATTATCTATATATCCAATTATGACTACTTCATATTGATTTTTGAGAATTATCATATCCAACAACTTCTAAGCTAATTCTAAAGTGTAAATATCAGTCAATTTTCAATTCAAAATATCAGACAGATTATGAATAGATCGGATATTTAATATCAAGTGAAAATAAAAAAAAATATATTTTGGTGCAGTAGAGTAATACTTTAGATAAACAAACAAACTGTAATTGGCCTAAAGGAATTTGTCCTTTTAGAAAGTAAAAGAAAATGCCTATTCGATGAACAACAAAGCACATGATGAATGTTAAAATAAAAACATCTCTTCATAATTCCCATTAACAAAAAGGATTGATTTTATGATTAAAATGACATTATATATACACGATTCATATAACATGAAATACATTTCATTAAATAACATAAGAACTATGATGCAATTAACGTAATATGTGATAATGTAAATAATACTATGTCAACATGGCACATGTTTATCTTGACAGCTGGCAAGTGGAGTGATAAAAGAAATTACGAACTTCAGTCAGGGCTTTAAAAAGTGCCATAATTTAACTGAATGTGAATTATGAGTAGAAATGCAAGTAGAACTCGGCATTTACAAATTATTACGCCAGAGGAAGAACTGGAAAATCTCAGGAATGAAGTAAGTTTTTGTGTAAGCTTCCATACCTCATAGCTCAACAGGGTGTCAAGGCCATGCCAAAGGACCCTGATTTAAGCCTGCCTCATTCCGCATAACTTCGAATTTTATAACTGTCATATGATACTATAAGTGCTCCAGGATGATAGATATATAATACAATAAATAAATTAGTTAATTCACAGAAGTATTTTCTTGGGGTATTAACAACTGAATTTTAAAGATTAATTCTGGCCTCTTACAGAAATTTGCTCATGTTAACGAGTTCCAATTTGTCTTGTACCAATGCTTAGCGGTAGCTCAGTGGTCGGGCGTGCAACCCGGTAAGCTAATAACGCTGGTACAGTATCACCGCAGTGCGTTAGAAAGGGCATCTTGCCTTAATGTCTACATCCACCCACATTCTAGTAGGGACAAATTGTGACTTATGAAATTTTGGAAATGATATTCCCAAGGTTAGGATATGGAGACAACCTTCTGATACATCTCCAGCTTTGTCTCCTGTTATCAGAGGTATGAATTGTACTCCTTACTATTACACTATAAGTGGTCAGATAATGTTATCTGATAGCTGTTATATTGCTCTATTTCTTATTCATTCTATGCTTCCTTAGGGTGTGTTGCTCTTGGGCTTGTCTTCTACTTCTGTTATCTATTGCTAGACAACAACTTTCTTGTACTGAAATTATCAAGTCTAATATTTATTTATTGCAAACTTTCAAGGTTGGTGCCCTTAAAAGAACAGTGGACAGCAAAAGCGCTGCTGTAAATATTCTTCGTACAGAATTACAGGAATGTCAAAAGGAAAGAGACAAGTTTCGAACATTGGTTGAGGATGAAACGCTACATCGTTCATCTGTGTCCTCAGTGTCGAAGGTAAGCCTTTCATTGCTATTACAATAGTCTTCATTCAATGGTAAATGATGCTGCCATTAAAACTGCGTTTGTAAACGATCCTTGCCTGCTAACTCTGTGGATGATCCAAATAGGGTGGTGGTGGGGGAATGTGGCAGCCCTTTTTACCCAGGATGCTAAGAGGAGTGATAGAGTTATGTTTGTCTTCTGGTGAATGTGTGCTTTGACTCGGCCACCCCCTTACAAGGTGGATACTGGCCATCGTTTATGTATATACTGTACTAAATAAACTCATTATGTTTAGAAGTGACTGCTTATTGTATTGTACAGAGAAAAATATACAAAAATGCTTTATATCCAATCATCTGAACGAATTTTTATATTGGTTATGAAACATTCAGTTTATAAAGGGCATTCATTGTAATATTATTTTCTATATTTCAAGATGATATTAGAGCACGCAAAAATTAAGTTTTTATCATTTGCATTCTTTTCAGAAAGCTGCCTATTCAGATCCTTGTCGATCGGCCATGTTAAGTGGCTCTGAAGGGACTTTAGCACAACTGCTTTCCCTCTCCAAAGAAGAAAATAAAACTTTAAGGCTTGAATCAACTGAGCTCCGTTGCAAATTACATGATGCTCAGGCAGACATAAAGGTATACCACTCCAAGAAGCAATATCTCTATTTATATTTATTGTATGTTTTTTATAATTATGATGAAAATACACAGATTAATAAAACTTCTGTTGCTTGAATATTGTTAATGGTAGTAATATATGTGCTAAAAACACATTCCTATAACTTCTAATATATGAGTATTGCTAATAAGAGTAATATATGAAGTTGGTTTCCTATAAACAAATGCTAACATTGATAAAAATAGTTTTATTACTATAGAGAGGTATATATGTACTTTTTTACCAAAGACTTCTTTTTAATAAAAAGAATGTTCTCTTCATCAACTGCTCTCCTGTTTTTTAAAATTTGTTGTGTATTTAATATACACTTTCAGTTGGAAACTTATCCATGACATAGATGTCAGTGACATATCCGTGTTCAATCTCGACACGGGGTGTTATGAAGAGCATCCAGCCATAAGTCCCCAGCTCCAACTTATCTATGTCCATCCCTATTCAAATGGGGATTAATATTGACATAAAATGGTAAATAGTAAAACATTAGTTTTCTGCTCTCATAGGTTTTACGAGAAGAGATACAGCGTTTAAGAGGTGGAGAATCAAGAAGAAGAAGTCTCGCCCATACAGCCACAAGCCAGTTAGCTCATCAAGAACGTGAACAATTTATATCTCAAATGGAAATCCTAAACTCAAAGGTCAGCAATGATAACATTTTCTGACACAGTAATACAGTACAAAATATTGTTATAAGCTAAATGTAGCAATGTCTGTGGTACCTCACAGTAGAAGATTCTTGCCCATTTACCCTGTAGTTAGCCCAAGCAAGGTGGTAGGGAGAATTGTGATAGCTTTTTTCCCCAAAGAGCTAAGAAGTGTGATCAAGGTATGCGAGTATTAGCTTCTGGTGAATGTGTGTGCTTTAACTGGGCCACCTCCTCAAGAGGGTATTGGAGCAATACATATGTATACTAAAGACATGGCATACTACTTGAACTGGAGCCAGTATCAAGTATGGGGATATTGCAATAAAGGTGAGGAAACTTACATAATGAATATATTAAGACGAAAAATGGTCCGATTTGGCAACAAATGGATGGGTATGATTTATTACAAATTAAAGCTAAAGTTCCGTGTTTTTACTTTCATTGCCTTCAAGAAGGAATTGAAAGTAAAGAGGGCTATAAACACTTTCTGTATGTATGAATACATAATGAGTGATTAGATAATTACAATAGTAATTGGAAGGTAATTGAGAATAGAATAAAAAATTAAAAATGAAACATCTTGAATGTAAGTGGTTGCATATGTATCAGTCAGATATTTTGTATGAAAAAGGTGTTAATTTTTATTATATTCTTGTCATATTATTTTAGAAAGTCAACCGTATGGTGCATTTATAGTTCTTGAGATGTGAATTCGAATTTCTAGAAGTGTGGATTTGAAAGTTTCTGCATATTATTGGTATAGCAGGATAGTATGTATAGGATTAAGGTCCCTAATTTCTATGGCTATAGTAAATAGTGATGTCTCAGGAGTATAATGTGACTTTGCTATCACCTCTAAGATTCGTGAAACTGTATTAGTCTAGTACTGTATCTGAATTAACTATAAAACATAATATAAAGTTACAGAAGGAACCCATAAAAAAAATTTTGGCAGAAGATCCTTGCCATTTACCTTGTGGATGATCCAAGGAGGGTGGTGGGAGGAGTTGATTGAGGTATGTTTGATTCTGGTGAATGTGTTTGCTTTGACTCGGCCACCCCCTTTACAAGAGGAAACATGACCAATGTACATATATATAATGTACCGGTAAGTTCAGATAAGTTACAGAATGTGCTCTAATACTTAAAGCAAACTCACCTTTTCCTTTTTTATCACTATGAAAGTGCCAAGCATTGGAAGGTGATGTTCGTGGTCTAGTAGAAGAGAGAGAAGAATTGGTGAGGGAGCTAGACACGGCCAGCCATAAACTTCATCGCCTCAATCACATTCTCAACACCGTGCTCTCCAACACGTCCTCTCACCATCCCAAGCGGTTGATCGACCTAGACGCGATAATTACAGAAAACAGGTCCGTCAAGATTATGATATAATATAGAAAAATTGTTTTATGTTATTCCTTTGTTTTAAGTGCTTAATGTTTTATCGATAAGATTAATAATTTATAGCAAAGGATGTTTTTACTTTATTAATTTTTAAGTACGGTATGATCTTCATACTTGAGAATTATGTTGATTCGCTCTTTTATTTTAGTTAGAAGAATGTTAAGTAAAGATAATTTGATAAGCAGAAATGTTAATGCTGTACCCTCTACTGTTGAAGTGAGTGGTGATTATGTTTCGGTGTCTGCAGATACTATAGTACAATATTTTTATACTGCGTACACCAGGTTTTGCTGCCCTTGCATAGGAGCCATTATTAAATTTCCCTCATGAGAAAGCTATAATAATTTTTTAATTACAATAGGAGCCAATATTATGTTTCCCTTTTAAGAAAAATAAAATGTTTTTATAATTACATTTACAGTATTAAGATTTGTTAATGGTCAGAGACAGTGAGTGATATAGGTACCTAACAGCTCATCAGTTACTCATCAAAAGTGTTGTTGATTGGTGGAATTAAACGAATATTTATACAAACATATTAGGCTTAGTTCATGGGTAGCATGTAGATACCACAATATTATATTAAAATGCAGACTTTATGCCTGAGTGAACTGTGAGGCAAGGGAAATTCTCCTTATTCTGGTATGTGCAGGACACGAATAAGTTTGCTCAGCTCTTAGGTACCGCCTAAACAGTCCAAAGTAAAGTTAACATAGTGATGACACTACTGAAAATGCTAACCATGGTCAACAACCAGTAAATAACTACAAATCTAAGAATCTTGTCTGAGGAGAAAACAAATTTCACCACAGTAATAGCTGTCTCAAAAGGAAAAGTAGATTACAATTCATAGTTTGGAATAGAAGGAGCTTGCATTATTGCCAATTTAAGTGAACATTTGGGATATATGATAGCAATTGGTTCAGCTAATCATTACCATTTGTGAAATGTAGTTATTTGTTGGTACAGTTAATTTAAGTAAATTTCCATATGACCCTCCAACAGAAAGTGAACAGACTTTGCCCACAAAGAAGTGTTCATATCCAATTTGATAGCCCGTTCAACACTATACATAAAGAGTAATAAGTTGAAGTATCAATTATTTATCCCGCTGGGATGAGTAGAGCTCCAAAAAGACTCGTAAGTAGGTGATATGTCAGTCTTTAAACAAACTAACACAAAGCATGTGAAGGCAGTGAACTAACAGCACTGGAAATAGCAATATTCACCGATACTTGTAGAGATCTTTGTATAGATGATGAGGATTGCTGAAAGTGTACACAATCTTGGTGATGGTCTTTACTGTATGTATTTAAAATTTTCTGCTCATGGAACAACTCTTTGCTAATGTGTTCACTTTTCTACTTTTGGTTTGTGTAGCTATATAAAAAATCTATACTCCCCCTTATAAGGGGAGTGGCTGATCAAAGCAAAAAATTTTATTTTTTGTGGGAGGAAATAGAAAAGAGGATATTTCCAATCCCCTCGCTTTGCCCCATTTAGTCGATTTTTACAAAATGCAGGGAAATGTGAAGAAGGTAATCTCACCCTTCTCATGATTAGTGTATATTACTGGTATAAGTAATTATAACAGATAAGTTATGTAGCCGAGAAAATGCAAAATAACTTTTTCGAATATAATCGAGTTAACTGTTTCTGATAGAAAGGAAGTATATATGTTTTCTGCAAGTCAGTTTTCTCCTCTTATGCATATAGCAAAGTAAAAAGGAACTCAATTACCCCCTTTTTATGTTCATCTTTGCATTCCTGTGACACTTTTTAGGAAGTCTGCTTTTGTGTGGGGGTTAATCCAGTTAACATTTTATGCCATCCATAGTTTGCTTCTATAATAATGGCCACCCTGTTCATTTAGGCAGGAGAGGGCAATACAGTATATACATACAGTATAAATGATTTACTTGTGTAATTTACGTTTCTTCAGGGATGTGAAGCATGTCACTTAATGTACATAGACTTTTTAAGTCGACATTCAGTTCTGTAATTTTTGGAATGCAGTACAGTACATAATTGTCACCTGTGTATTAGCACTAATCATTTCTACTTACCACCTTTCATTACTAATACTGTAGTACGTATGTGGTATGTGAATCTCTATCACTTCTTAGCGTATTTCCAGTGATGTATATTGGGACCGCAGTGGCTGGCCAAGCATTCGACTCGGGAAGTGGCATACCTCAAGGCATTAGTAAGGGCATCTATCCTTGATTCTCCAGCTCCAACCTGTGTCCACACCCACATTCAAATTGGGATTAATAGACTCAAAACTGAAAAAACAATATGTGTATTGTGTATTTTGTTGTGTTCTTTTAATCATACTAAGTGGAAATAATTCGTTTATGTAAATGCAAGATTGTAAAACTATGAGATAAAGTAAATTCAATAGATATTGCATATTATTTGTATAACTTTCACTGAGAAATTACATAAATTTCACTCACTCACTCCGCTGGCTGCGGGCCTCTGTGGCCCCTTGCCGCCATTACAAGAAGCCTCCACTGGTTACGGTCCATTGCTTCAATCCACATTTAACATTTTCCTCACTTAGTGAGGAAAATGTTAAAGACCAGTGGTATGATGAAATACAAGAAGTTTTGAATAGAGCTCCAGGACATGATGTGTTAATAGTTCTTGGCGATATGAATGCACAAATAGGAAGAGAAACTGAAGCAGTTATGTAGCAGTCAACTTCTTTACTGTTGCATAACTGGATATGTTACTATAGTGTTTTAATAATTCCACGTCTTATATTTAACAGATATCTGCAGGAAAGGGTAAAACAGACTGAAGAAGAGAGGAATTTGGCTAAAAGTAATGCATCTAAATATAAGGTAACTTGTCTTTTCACAGCAATGATACTTACCGTAACATTTGCTAAATAAATTGCGACACTTCCTTCTCTGTATCAAAGTACAAACTACTATTTTCTCTCTCCTATTCCAAGCATTGGTTCCCCATTTGTTGATATCAAGGTCACATTTCTTCTTGTTAGTTTTTAGGACATATCTGTATCTTTTCCGTTGTCGGCCTCTTTTACGCTTACATTCTTTAAGTTGAGAGTAGAGGATATGTTTCAGCAGGTGTTCATCTTTCTTCTGAACAACATGATCACTCCATCTTAGCTGGTTCTCAATGATGAATTCTTATATGCTTGATGTTTTGCCTTTGCTCAAGGTACTGACGATGGTTCTTTTGTCCTCCCAACTGATGTTTAAGATATTTCAAAGAGTACGTTTGTGGAACTTTTCAAATATCAAATTGAATGATTTTGTAATTTTTTAAAACATGGAAAGGAAATCTTTAAAATGGATGTAAAATCTCTCATGCATCCAGAGTTGGATCATAAACTGATGATGACGATGTGGTGGTACTTGATTAGCTGGATTCGCAAGTGATGAGATGTTCATTGAAACCTAGCAGTTGTTCTGTCAGCATCTAGAGTAGTCAATTCCAAATAGTAAAACCTACTCCGTGGATCCTTTGTTGTTCAGGAACAACTCTTTTCTGGAAGGTGTACTGTCCCAGCTCTTTCTTCAGTTGCCTCACTCCAGGTCTGCAGACTCACTCAAAGCAAAAATGTCAAAATTTGATAACTGGAGTTCACTTACAATAAAGGTTGCATTTCTTTCAATTAGTCTGAATTCATTAGACTTTGTACATTCCAGTTATCAAATTCAGTAGTATCTACTCTTTACATTTTTCATTGCATTCTGGTGATCCCTTTTGTTTCAGCTTTCCAGGAATGATAGGATGTAGCTGACTATCTTAAGGGAACCTTTTCTCGTCCTAGCCCAGTTCAGGGTGATTAGAGGCAGTTTTAAATAGGGCTTCTTAGTCATAACTGCTGCTGCCAAACAAAATTTCTTGCATCCGTCCAAAAGTTAAGTGAGTGAATCAAGCATTCACCGCTTTCAAGCTGGTTCTTGACTAAGAGCTTCCAGCTATCACATTGCCTGCTCTTTATGCCATTCTCCATCTCTAAAAGACTTTTTAAAGTTTAAGCTGGTCCACATAGCAAATATGCCTGTATGTGTTTTTTTTTAACACCTACTTCACATTGCACTCCAAAAACACAATTTTTCACAAATCAGTCAGCTGATTTCATTGGCAAGGAAACCAAGATAGGAGCTGATGGATCTGTTGCATCCTTCATCTGCTGAGTTATGATTAACTTCGGCTGCCTAGTCCACCTTTGAGGACTGGAGGGTTTGTTCATTCATTAGTCCGGACTCACATCCTTGAGATGCTGTTGCTGTTCTTCCCTAAGCTGCTTGGTCAAACAACCCCAAGTTCTAAGGAAGGCAATACCAATCCTGGGTTTTCCCACAGAGGTCACAGGGATTGTATGTCAAGTTGGTGGCTTATGTGGTTGTGTGCAGTGCCTCTCTCATAATGTTTCCTTGGTTGTTCTCGGCGTCTACAGTTACAAGTAGTCTTTGAGAAATAACTGCCGGAGGGTAATTTATCATTGTATAAAAATTATCGTTGTGTGTGTTGTGTTGAGAGATGTGGTAATCGCCTGGGTGTCTGAAGCCTCTCCCAGGCAGGGGTTGGTTTTAGCAGTTTGGCCTCTTTTGCTGCTCATCTTCTGAGTTTCAGTTTCAGAGGGTGGACTTATGAGGAAGAATCATGGTCCTCATCCTTGAACTAGTTGCTTAGGATCACCCTGCCAGAAGCTAATGCTTCCAATGATATCACTCTCTGAGTCATGGGGTCACACATTCTACCTCACCACATCAAGGTAATGATCCATAGAGAAGGCTGCAGTATAGTATATACATTATTGAACAAACTGTACAGCATTAATGAAGGAGGCAAATCGGTATGATATCTGCATTTAAATCTTTCAGAAGTTCAGAAAGGTAGGAAATTGAGTTGGAAATGACATTGATGTTTAGCGTTTCCATACTCTTTTCATAATACCTGAATGCTAAATAATCTCAAATATATTTCTTGTTTTGAATGGGACAAATACAAATGTGTCAAGAAGAATGCTGATTTTATTTCCTGCCTATAATGCTTTTCTACTGATGTTCCTTTCCTTATTCACAGGCTGCATTAGAAAAGAATCGCACTCAAGGATCTATAAAGCTGGGCTCTTCAGAAAACCTTATTGTCACTCCAAAACAAGGTAGAGTGCATGAGAAAGTTACGCGTTTCTGTTGGGATTCATAATGTAAAATTTACAGAAATGTGTTCCATATATGTTTCATTATATAGCAAACTGCATATACATAAGAAAACTACAAAGATAAATACAGTATTTCATGTGAGAATTTTGTGTACAGTATACACTAAAATTTCATCGTAAAAAATAATCCTCAACTTATCTCTTCCTATTATGTCCCTTCAACAGTAGGTGACCTTTTGCGTGATTATCGTGGAGAAGTAGAAGGAGCAGCAGAGACTGATTTGAAATCTCTGTGTGTTGCTCTTGTTGATGCTTTGCATCAGCGATCGCTTGCTTTACGTACTCAGCGTTCTGCCAACAAGTGAGTAGCTGTGTTTCATTGTTTATGTTTATGATTGTGACACCAGGACAGGCAAAAAAATAAAAATAAATAAATAAATCTACCCTCATCAGGCCTGGGTACGAAGAAAACATAGAGAGAACCAGAGATCGGGAGTGTATTGTGACTTGTCAGATGTGAAGGGATAATAAGACATGTGCAACGAATATCCAAGAATATTCGGTGTTGATGTAGGCATAGAAAGAGAACCGTAACTGAAGGAAGACTTAACATCGAACTGTCCTGGACAGTGTTATTGAAGTCCAATAGCCCCTTCAGGAGTAGTATTGCAACACATCTTTATTACCGAATATAATCTGTTAGAAAAACTAGTATTTACCAGTATCAATATTTTAGTTGTTCTGTAAACACAAATTTCGAGCTTTATTTCACATTTTCAAGCACCTCCTGTTAAGTTAGTTTGACCGTGTTTTCACTCACGAACTCTTCACACAACTAATAATACGTGATCCTGTGTATGGTATTTTAAAAAATATAGTCCATACATAACACAGTTTTATGATTAAAATCAGTTTAATTAGTTTGATGAGTAAAATCCGTATTATTTATACAGTTATTACAGACTTGTGTTCATTTCCAGTTTGTAATTATTCTTTAATATTAGTAGGTTTTTTTTATTATAATTAAAAAGTTTATATTTTCTTGCAGAGTGTTGGTTAGCAGAGTAAACGACCTAGAAAGACAGTTAGCCAGTGTTGATGGTTCAAATACCGATAACTGCGATGATGCCAATGGCGATGGTACTGTGCCAAACTTCACCTCTCTTGGGCTTATGGAAGGATATATCCCTCCCTCTGGACCGATTCCAAAATACTCTGAAGAGGATATCATGAAAGACCCAAGATTAACACAACTCTTACAGTCAGGGTTACGAAAAGACTCTATATCAGTAAACCAAGATGTATCCATGGATGAGCATATTGAAGAAGATATCAAAAGTAGTGAAAAGAAGTACAAAAATGATTCTGTAATTAATTCTAGTGTTCCTAACTCTCATAAAGAAGCCAGTGAAAGAGTGGGAGACGAAAGCACAAATACTGTCTCTAAACGATTAGCTGAATACGAAAATGACAGAATAATCGATGTTCAACAAAACCATACAACATGCAGTGTCTCTGAAAAAGAGATGCGGAAAGAGACTGATGGAACAGAACAGATAAAAAGGGAAATGACAGAAAAAGAAATTTCTTATAGGGCAGAAAGAGATCTTTCCAGTAGAAAGGTATCAGAGATAGTAGATAAACCTTCAAGAAAGAAATTTAATAAACCACAATCAAATAATGAAACTCCTCCATACAAAGCAAAAGGAAAACCGCTCACTTATGTTAACCCAGAAGATGACCTAGAAGAGATCGTTCCTATTGATCAGTTAGATTTGTATATTAAGGAAATTCAGGAAAAGAGAAAATCCTCAAAAATAACAAGCACTTCAGTAAGTGAGCCAAAACTATTACAGCAAGATGCAAGTCAGAAAGCAGAAAAGCCAGAAATAAATACTGCAGAAAACAGAGGTTCAAAAGATGAGGAAATTTGTGCTCTTGACAGAGATAAGCAACTTGCCACTAACAATTTAGACGTGACTGCTGAAGACGACAATAGCAGTTTTGATCTTGACATTAGTGACTACGACAGTGACAACGACAACTTGGATTTAGCACTCCAAGATTGGCAAAATGACTTTGAGAAGAAACTCGGTGGGAAAATGGAAAAGAAAAAGAAGAGAGATCGATTACCTAGTTTGAAAAAAGGTAGTCAGAAAGGCCCAGCCAAAAAGGAGATATTTGGGTTTTGGCAAAAGGAAAATGCCTCTAAAGAAGCAACCATAAATCCTGCCTTACAAGTCTTCTTGGACAAGGCTACAGCAGAAGCAGTTGAGAACCTAAAAGTAGATTAAGTTTTGTGGAGAAACGGTTTAATGGCTTCAAAGTAAAAATAAGTGGAATAGTTTAAAAGTAGATTAAGTTTTGTGGAGAAAAGGTATAATGGCTTCAAAGTAAAAATAAGTGGAAAAGTTTAAGGTATGATGAGTTCGTTAAAAATATGAAGGCTTTGATAATAAAAATATTTTATCAGTTATGCCCACGTTCAGGAAATAAAGACATTATTATTATGTATGTTTCACTTTACCTTATATGATTGCTTTATTTTTTATCGTTATGTCATTATTATTCCCCATTTGAATGGAGGTGGACACACACAGGTTGGAATGTTTCATATTCAAAAGGTCGGCTCTTGTTAAGATGATTTACCTCCAGATCTCCGTGTAAGTTCAATAACCCTATAAATTCTTGGGTGGGGTTGGATTAGGTGACTTGCCTTGTAAATATGAATAAGCCTAGAGCATCCTGGATTACTCTACAAGATCAAAAAGGCCTGGGCTACTACAATAATTTCAGTGTCCATCTGCTAAAATGAAAATTATAGCTAGGAGGCGTTAAAGCATTAACATGGGGTATCACAGTATGTACTTAACTCTTTCAGAAAAAAATTATGATGTGGAACTGCAAAGTCACACAGCCTTAAAAATACTTATAACAATGCTTAAAAAACTTGTGTAGTACTTAAAAACTTTTAGAGCAACATTATGATGTGACACAGCAAAGTCACCACAGCCATAAGAATACTTATAAACTGCTTTAAAGACTTATGTAATGCTTAAAAACTCTTAGAGAAACGTATGATGTGGAATAGCAAAGACACAACAATCATAAGAATACTTATAGCAGTGCTTTAAAGACTTATGTAATACTTAAAAAATTTTAGAGAAACGTATGATGTGGAATAGCAAAGACACAGCAATCAAAAGAATACTTATAACAATGATTTAAAGGCTTATGTAGTACTTAAAAATTATTAAAGAAATATTATGATGTGAAACAGCAGCTATCACAGCCATAAGAATATTGAACAATGCTCTAGGCATTTATGGACACCACAAACTTCACTATAAATACAAAAACACTGAAGTGCATCAAAATTGTAACATATGATCAATGACAAGCATACTTCATGTCTTGAGGGATGCATTTTATAAGATAAATACATTACATTCTCCTTAAGTATATGCACTACATTATCCTTCATACTAACTGGCATTTCACATGAAAAAAACTTAATACTAAGCAGATAACTTCATATACAAAGACAAATATGTGAAATTGACATGATTATGGCTCTGATTACTTACTCTACAAGAACTACAATTCTTAGATACCGGTTCTTTTTTTGAAAGCACTAGTCCTGTTTACTATAAGGACTTGCTCTAAAACAACTACTAGTCTCAAGTACTTATTCTGATAGTACTAAAGAACTGTTTACTCTGAGTATTCTCTAAGAACTAAAAGTTCACTAAGCATTTATTACAAATACTTACTCTGTATGAACTAAAATTTAATTGTGTGAACTCAGAGGACTTACTGTTTTCAGTGTAACAGTCCAATGCTCATACTTTTAATACTATTCTTCAATGAAGCTACACTTCGATCCTTTCTAAGTTTTAAAGGATAATTAAAGGAATTAGTTCTACCACACACAAATTGAAGATCGATAATACAGTTGGAAAATACTTGCTAATGACACTAAAATGCCACTAATTATACTCCAAATCACGTCCTCTGAGTACTCACTTTACTGAAATTAAATTCCACCGCAATCTTCATAAAGTTCAAAAAGATGTCTCACGTTTTTTGCGTATCAACGCTACTTTCAGAAACCCTGAGTGCCCTCAAAGTTTTCTCATGGTGTTTCTGAAAACATAAAATGTTGATATAAAAATCTAAATGAAAATATCAATGCGCAATTGTAATCTTTCTCATGCAACCTCCTCAATAATGAAATAAAATTTTGGTTACTAAATAATCTGTTTTATAACATTATACTGTTATTCACACACCTGTCTTATAATTTATCTCTGCATTTTAGTTGTTACGTAATGAACATGCTAAAAATAATTTCTTGTACTTTACACAAAATTTTTACCTGCACACTCTACAGCACCATACTATCAGATTCTATAATGCTGATTTTTTAAAAATTACATTGGCATAATGCCAGTACTGAATTGCAGTTGTACCATATTATTTACTATTATTTTTTTATCTTCTCATTTCCCTTTTCCCATCCAAGGTAATTCCCTTGCTTGAGCCATCTGGTTTAGTCTATCACTTTCTCCAGCTAGGCTTCTTGCTTGGCTTATAACAATAATAATAATAATAATAATAATAATAATAATAATAATAATAATAATAATAATAATAATAAAAATCTTTATTATAATAATAATAATATCATAAAAATGCTTAATATTCATATATTTGTTTAACATTTTGCTAAATCATAAATAGAAGAGTATGTGATTGTTTTAGATTGTATTACTGATATTTGTGGAGACAGATAAGGGGCTATGGTATATGGAGTAGACGTGTAAGTTTTTCCAATAAATATAATTGTAAATAGCAGTCCATATTAAACTGTGTCAATATACATTTCATCTTTTAGATTAGGAAGCTATTCTTGTTTGCCATTTTAATTGTCAATATTATTAACCATTCGCATGGGGATGAACACCGACAGGTTGGAGCTGAGGAATTGGGGCTACATGCCCTTCCTAATGACCCGAGGTGGGCATATTATAGAATATGTTTTACATATTTTATGCTGTATATAATAACAATAATTAACAATTATACTATATGCGGCTATCAGGCCTCACGGGAGATGATTCTTACCCACTTACCCTGCAGATGACCCAAGAAGGGTAGTGGGGGGAATTGTGGCAGTCCTCTATCACCAAAGAACTAAGAGTGGCTGGGGTAAATCAGCTTCTGGTGATTGTGTGGATTGATTCGGCCATCCCCTTTAAATGGGGGGCCATTGTATATACAGTATATGTACAATAATACTGTAAATGCATTATTTTCATGTATTTGTCTTTAAATATTTTACAGTTGCTTTTATAATCTACATAAAACAAGAAATACAGACAATTTCAAGAATAATAAAAAAAATTAATACACAAGGTTTTTCTCAGTTGAATGATGCTATTTGCCATTTTGTCACTATATTTCCCCATAACAGGGATAGACATAGACGGGTTGGTGTTGAGGAATAAAGCTGGAGGCACTTCCTAATGCCCAAAGGTGGATTCAATCACATGTTTGTCACTTCACAAGTCGAGAGCACTAACCACTGCAGTTACGGCTGCTACAAAGCATAAAGCAGTGGTTTTCAACCATTGGGCTATGATCAGGTCTCAGGGGGCCATGGAAATAATTTAAACTTAATTTTATAAATGGAAAAGTGTACAATGCACATGACTGACTTATAGTATATGCAGGCCACTGCTTCATTTAAAAAAAAATACAGCTAATAATGTGTTTTGCATATGTATTATAATGATTTTATCATCATCATTACACAATTCTAAGATGCAATGGACAATGGACCATAAGTATTTAGGGATGTCAAAAGGGGCCCTGGGCACAAAAAGGTTGAAAACCACTGGCATAGAGCATAAACATAGAATTCTGTATGTTAGTCATAGCAACTGGCAATTACACTACACTACTTACTTTGATGAATAACAATGAATGTTTAAACGATGCACCGACGTAAAGAGTTTTCAGACTTATTTTGGTAACGAAGGGTAGAGTTGAAGCAACTAGCTTGAATGCATAACGTGCTACACTTATGATTGCTATATTCGTTTGTTCATTCACATATTTCACTGGAAAGAATGAAGTACATTCAACATGTAAGTATATTTGCTTTCCAGATATATTCTACAAACAGCTTAAGCCCTTAAATTTTATCATTAAAGATACTTTGCCAACTTTTAAAGTCTATCTATCTATATACAAAAGCCAAACTCCTCATTATAAGGGAGATGGCGGATTCAAAGCAATAAAAAATCCACTCTTTTTGGGAGAAAATACAAACGAAGGGATTCCCAGTCCACTTGATCTGCCCCATTTAGTTGACTTTCACGACATGCAGGGAATCGTATATCACTCAGTGTGTACAGTTGCATTTTTGTTTTATCAGTTATTGGTCTACATCCACAACTGTGATCTGCTCCGGTTAGGTTTCAGTTTTGTTTGTTAGATTTGTAATTGTGTGTTACTATCAATCCCTATTAGAATAGGGGTTGACACATACAGGTTGGAGCTGCGGAATTTAGGCTGGATAACCTTCGTAGTACCCTACGGTAGAATCGAATAAAGGTCTACCACTTCCCAAGTCGAGGTCTCTAACCACTGAGCTACTGTGGCCTAAATGATTCATTTTGGTTCACTTAATAAAAAATTTTACTGATAAAGCATTAAAATGTGCAATAAACAATTCAGGATTTAAAATACAAAGGAGGCAATTCCTATGCCCCTCGCTCTACCCCATTAAGTCAACTTTTACAATATTCAGGGGAACACAATTCAGTATATAGGCTTTACCTCTTAAGCCTTTTTCAACTGCTGCTTCACCATACTCTCCATGAAGTTGACGTATTTTATTTTTTAGAGAAAAATAAAGTAGTCTGTCTTCTTTTTTACACTTTGGTGGTAACTCCACTTCAAGAACAATATATCTGGAAATAAACATAACAATATTTCAAGCTTATGCATATCTTTACGTTCAGGTCTAAAATATACATTTTTGACACACAAATTAAAGTAAAAAGAGTCGCCAATATAAAGATTATGCATCCTTAAAAAAAATGGCAGTTACTGTATATCCAAATTACAATAAATCTAGCAAACTAACTAACACTGCTTCAACAAAACAAACTATTTTATCTCCATAACTAAAACAAGCTGTCAACTGTTCAGTGTAATACATTACATTAACTTCACAATAGTCTATATGTATGCGTAATTGAAGCAACATGAAATGTAGATCACAGAAAAAACCCTATTATATATATATATATATATATATTTTTTAATGTTTATGTGTCACTGTTAATCCCCTATAAGAGGGTGAACATAAATTGATTTGGGCTGGGGATATTCATGAATTTTTTTCACACGGGAAAAGTTTAAAATATCCTTAAATATCGTAAATGTGCAACAGTAAAATTTTACCCAAATAAAACACGGATGAATCCGACTTACGTGGGATAAATTTCTTCCTAACATAAAACTCTCTAGCAAGGCAATGACCACATGACAATGAAAAGCAGATATAAAAATACGTCAAAATCACGTCACAAGAAATAGCACAAACATATATTAAAATCACGTGACAATGAAATGCAGAATAAACATACGTCAAAATAACTTTACAATGAAGAGCAAGGAGGTAGACATACGTGAAAGTTACGTGACAATGAAAATATAAAAATTTTAAAATCACGTTACAATAAGTAACAGAGGTAGACAAACAATAAAATCACGTTACAATGAAGAGCAAAGAGGTACACATACAATGAAGAGCAAAGAGGTACACATACGTAAAACCACGTTACAACGAATAGCATAGCGGTAAGAATACGCTAGATTGTGGAAACTAAATACTAACCTTTTCTTAAATCGCACCATAACTACTGTATCAAGTAGCACGTTTTACAGCATCAAGGGACCGTGGTTGTTAATGTTATTGTAAATAACGGTGTCACAAAATACTGTTCTCTCCACTCTCCCTCAGTTGCCATGGCAACAGGTTTGTTTGAAACCTTACCTTTACAGGTGAGTCTAATATACGCATATTTCGTAGTTAAAGTAATCATGATATAGTATGTTCTTTAAGTCTAGTTTTTAGTATAGAAATTGCATAACCGATGCTATTGACACGTAGTTCGCAATTATTTTAATAAGATCATGATAAAGTTTCATTATACCCACCTTCAGTTAAAAGTTACGGATTCTTAAAATTCCACTTATTTCTCAGAACAGACCATGACATAAACATAAAAAATTAGTACGATAAAGAAGTAAAATAAACAAATATATATACACATATTAACATTAAAGCGTTGAAACGAGTTTCATACGAAACTTCATTAATTAAACCTCAACGTAGATATTTAGTATATTTCAGAACACATGTCAAATGGCACATACCAAGATAACTTTGACACATACATTATATACTGTACACCAATTTATGCTATTTCAATAATCAAAATTACAAAGATCACCTATGAACCAATGACCAATAAATATTCAGCGAGTTTTTCTGGGCAAACTTACATACTAAAACCTAAAGTATTTTTTTCCTTGCAATTTTTTTTTCCGGCTTTTAATTTTTAAAAATTTCTCCCAAGTTTTGAAAAGAAGATATCAAATTTTCTGATACATTCATAAATCATGTACATGGGGGTAATTATAGGGAGTGTTCATAATTTACTCCTTATTGCACATACAGTAAATGGATGTGCAGTACATACATACAACATAAAGGAGATGCAGTAAAAGGTTTAAACATTTACAGATACTTATTTTGCTACCCAGTAAAAAATAATGGTTTCATTTCAGAGTTACATAAGTAGTTCCAAGATATTTGAATAAGAGAAGCAAGAACCATGACTCTAAGAGCACTGCCATTGCAATTTCTAA
The DNA here is from genome assembly GCA_037179515.1 of Halocaridina rubra. NCBI lineage: Eukaryota > Metazoa > Arthropoda > Malacostraca > Decapoda > Atyidae > Halocaridina > Halocaridina rubra. The sequence goes on from JAXCGZ010013593.1 coordinate 62,982, forward strand.
ATCTGGGAGGAGAAATGATGTATATCATTGACCAAAGGCTTCGTGCTCAAAATATTCCACCAGAAAAAGCTGCTAAAGGTATGTTCTATATACTGCGACTCAATGAGAACATGTGACATATTATTAAAATGCTTTAAAGTTAATTGTTAGACGTTTTAAGTACTGCAAATAATCTCCATTATGGGGTTGCAAGACATGTTGGAGATGGGGAATTAATGTTGAATGCCACTACTAATGCCCTCAGTGGGCTAGATCGCGACTTGCGAATTCGAACCCATGGTGGGGAATTAGAAAGGGCATTCAGACTTAGTCCCCCAGCTTCAACATGTCTGTGTCCACCCATATTCGAATAGAAATAATTGCAACGCAAAAAGTAATGCTTTAAATGATTCACAATAATAAGTCCCAAATATATAACCAAATACTTGTTTTTCTTTAATATTCTTGCTTCCAGTTCGCAATGACATAATTGGCATTATGTTGAATCGGCGTTTTGTAGAGGAGCTTTTCAAACCTCAAGAACTCTACAGTCGGTCTGCCCTACGTACTGTTTTTGATAAACTTGCCCATGGATCTGTCATGAGACTCAACACTCCAAGCATGGATAAGGTGAGCTGCTTGTCCAATTATTTCCATACATTTCTCTGACTGTAAAGTAACTTTAGATCCCTGCATATAAAATGGTGTTTTTACTTTGGTGATGTCTCATGACAAATAAAAACCCTAAAATGATAAATAGCACATATACTTTCCTACAACTATTTTCTGCCTCAAGGTGCACCATGAAGCTTGTTATTATACATTTCAATAATAAGGAGTGGAATATTCTAGTATCTAACACTTAGGCAGAATAATATTTATAGTGGCATTTCACAAAACTATATGAATGATGGCAGACTAACACTTTTTACATTAACATAACACAAATCTAATATATAAATATTCATTTAATCTAGCTCTTTGACTTGATGGTAATGGCAGTCAAGCAGCAGGTTCTAATATGTCCTCAACCTGGTGATCTCCTGTTGATTACGCTCAATCATCTGGATGCAATTAGATACTATGCTTCTGCTCCACCTGTGCTGGCACAGGTGGAAGCCACTGTACACCTGTTTAGAAAGGTAACTGTCTTCTTCTTCGTCTACATCTTTTCCCACTTTTATGTGGGGTCTACGTTTTCAAAATATATCAAATACTTTTCTCAGTTTAGCACAATATGATATGAAACAAAAAACTAAGTAGTAGAATGAGGGAATTTCTCACACTACAATAAAGGTAAATGTCTTTATTACATTCTAACCATTTGGAAATAAAGAGCATTCCCTATATTTTAAGTCATATCAAATCATTTTCTCAGTTTAGAATAATATATGACACAAAATAGTAAGTAGTAGTAAGAGGAATTTCTCATACTACAATTTGGATTTCTAGAGTATTCCCTATATTTCAAGTTACATTTGACATGTATTTTGAAGTGAACTTTCATTTAAAGAACTTAACTCCTCAATTATCAGACTAACATAACAAAAACTCAAACTACTGCAGTCGATAATTCTAAGACTATACTTTATGCAATTCAGGGGTTTCTTCCCTTATTCTCGAGAAGAGCAGCTTTGCTATTTTTCTAATTCCCAAGATATATGGGCCTTAATTAAAAGTAACATTTTGTATCATACGTTCCTTTTATTGACCATATAATTTCAATACAGCTTTAATCATTCTGGATATTGACAAATAAAAAGAGTACATATATACAGAATAAATATATATCATTATGATGGCAATGAAAAACCTACTGTTCACAGATTTACTGCAATATGTCACTTGGTGAGCTAGCAGATGTGCGCAGAGCTCTTTTGGAATTTGTCCAAGATATTCATATAAGGGTATCAGTCTTCCTTAAGGATAAAAAACAAACACCAACTGGTGCATTTGTCATTAATTCTGGAGGTCCTGTGCCTCATGGTAGGTACCAAAGAAAGTAATCAGAAATTGCTACCGTATTTTAAAAAATGTTTGCAATAAAACATTGAAACACTGTAATTTTTGGTGTGACATAAATCGCATCCGAATAACAAAATGCGTTAGGAGATACAGTACACCTATTACTTGTTTCCTATCTGATGGGGCCCTGCAGTAGCGCAGTCGTCAGAGCACTCGACTCAGGAATTAACAGACATATGATTGAATCCACCGACAGGTGTTAGGTAGAGCATCAAGCCTTAATTCCCCAGCATCAATCTATGTGTGTCTGCCCCAATAAGGGAGATTTATATTGACTCATAAAACGATTAAAATGCCTATGAAATTAAGCACTGAAACACACTATACTTTCAGTTATGATATAATCACATCTGAATAACAAAGAAATACACCTGTTACATGTTGCTTATCAGCTACTAATATCAATATCCTTCACAGGGAGTGAAGTGTCAGGCTCAATACGCGTGTTTGATGGCAATGGCGAAGTCTTTAATATTCTTCGATTTACACCAGGCGACTACTATTCAGCTCCCATTCCCTATGGCTCGCTGGAGCTTGTGGGCCCTAGGGGAACATTACTTGGTACTAATATGTAAGTGTAAAATTCTATGCAGTATATTATGCTTAAAATCCCAAGAATTAGAATGTCACAATGATACATTCAGTCTTATGCATATGAAATGATGAATATGACTGAGTAACACAGAGGATACACTGCTCTTAACCACATATGCCAACGAAGCAGCATACATTCCGTGAGAGCTCTGCTGTTAAGCTCATTATCGGCATGGGCCTTTCTAAGAGACTTGCGGCTATTCAGCCAGGCAGCTTATTAAACATCGACAAAAACAAAACACAAGAGGATACTTACAATCACGTCAGATCATTTTTAGTTGACAGCAACAGTCATACAAAAAAAAAAAATTCTTTTGCAGTATTTTGTTTTTACAACCGTTAGAAAATGCAGGGACAACTAAAGTATACTTTCATGCTGTGCCAAGGGTGTAAACTTGTACTGTCTGTCGATTTCTACCTCCTCCCAGTTAAACTGAAACATCTGTTGTCGACCCTTTTATTATGAGGCAAATCTGACTTATTCCTAAGAATTTAAAATCAAAACTAAAAAATACAATATGGATTCTCTGACATGACAAGAAAATGTACCATTATGGCATCAAAAAAGCAGTTATAGTCTTAGCATTTATATATTGAATTTCGACTAAAACTATGAAGCTAAAATGCAAAACTGATGTAGGATAAAAAGTTAACTCTCAAATGCTGACTAACATCAGGTAAGACAACAAATACTGTACTAAATCCTAAAACAGTAATGCACCATTTTCAGTTACAATTAGTCCCCATTCGAATGTGGGTGAACACTGACATGTTGGAGCTTTGGAATTAAGGCTGGATACCCTTTCTAATGTCCTGTAGTAGGACTGAAGCCACATTAATTGCTTCCCAACGTTTGTAACTTGATCAATGAGATAGAGAGTCCCCAGCTAAATCGTAATGCTAAACAGGAACAAAATACAGCCAAGCATCACTTAAGACCTAGCTTTTATTAATAAAATATCAGTTGCTGGGCAATGTGGTCATTGAATACATATTATATTTACATAAAAAGCGATTAATATTGGCAAGATAGTTTACAACATATCTTGGTGTATATGATAAACAGAATACTAAGATATGAACCTCATATCTCACTATTTTTGATATACAGTAATCATATGGTTCATATCTGGATGTATCTTAACCCTGTGTTACAGCTTTCCAGTTAGATAATCATGAGGCTCCATTACAGTGTTCCATTATTTTTACTAAAATCATCTCATTTTTTGTTACAGGTATGCATCTCCATCCTTAGATGAAGATAATGACGCTAATAACCTTCAGGCTAGACAAGCTGATATGTATAACCTACCTACAACCTATGGACAGACACAAAGCTATGAACAAATGAAAAATTACAGATCCAGGTAAAAGACAGAAAGAAGGAAGATTAGAATCACTAAGGTGATCCACTGATTAATAAATACAAAATAATGTCACATAATATACAGAGTGAACTGTAATCCAGAAACAGCCTTATATTCCTTCATACAAGAGCCCAATGCAAGAAGGGACAAAGCTGTATTTTATCTCACTGCGGGAGATAGTAATGGCATCCAGCATGAATTCTTCAGGTCCAACATGTCTGTGTCCATCCCCATTCGAATGGGGCCATTTTTAAACATAAAACAAAAAGCAACAATATTGTCCTTTATCTTATTTATTTTCTAGTTTTCATACTGTGTCTGCTTACTAAAGCTCATGGACCTGTTAACATCCTTAATGTAGTTTAATGAAAACGACATAAGAATTATTTACTCATGTTTTCTCCATTTCTTTTTTGAGTTATGACATCTATAGAGAAGCAGCTGATGGAAGAGGCAGAGAAGAGTTGAACTTACTTGCACAGCTGATCGGCACATCATCAGTTACAAACAAAGAGTTTAAACTGAATCTTTTTCAAAATGATGAAGAAGCGAGGTAAGACACTGTGTGTAGGGATACAAGTTCTGTAAATCTTTATTTTTCGAAAATGCAGATTCAATAGAACTTTCTTCCATGAGTAACTCGAGTAGGGTGTTGGGGAAAATTGTGGCAACCCTTTATCCCCAAAGAGCTAAGAGGAATGTTCAAGGCATGTTTGGTTTATGGTAAATGTGAGCTTTGACTCCACCACCCACTTACAAGGTGGATTTGGGCATTTGCTTATATGTACATACATACATATACATGGCCCCATTCCCCCTTGTAAAAGGAATGGCCTAGCCAAGGATCATGCATTTACCATGATTCATACACACCTCAACCACTCCTCTTAGGTCCTTGGGGATAAAGAGTTGCCACATTTCACACCTACCATCCTGCTTGGGTCATCCACAAGGTAGGAGGGTAAGGATATTTTACACTGAGACCCGACAGCCGCAGCTGGTTTACCCTCAAAGCTTAAGCATGCATATATTAAAAGGAAAGGTAAAATAACATACTTAATGGAAAAACACTTTGAAATGCAGTCATGTACCATTCTTAAAATAAATTCAACAGAAAATGTATGATAAAATAGAAATGCTATAAGAGTAAGATAATTCTCTTGATGGTAATCAAACACTAATTTTTTTTCATTTTCCATTATGATATTTTTCTCCTTTCAGCAATGATCAGGATGGCATGATATTGACAAATGAGTTTATTACCATAGAGGGTGCCATGCGAGGAAGCAGACCCGAATTAGGTCAGATAATGGGCGAACTAACACTTCAGGAAAATGAAGCTGAAGTTGACAAAGGACAAGACCTACTGGATCTTATGGATAGCGTTTGAAAATAATTATACATGCCTGTTTAAAATGTTATCTCATAGCAACCCCCAACACCTACACGACTCAATTTAAAACGTTAACAGGTGTGAGAAATCCCTTTGGCCCACGTCACCTATACACAATCTTTTTCCACTCATTCCTATATCTTATATTCTCTCTTCCCTGCTCCACAGACACACCATGTACTTTTTACTCCATCCATCCACCTCATTCTAGGTCTTCCTTTTTTCCTTACTCCAATTACCTCTCCTCTCTACGGCATAAGATCTTTACCTACTTGACCTGTGGATGACCCAAGTAGGTTGGTGGGGAGACTTGTGGCAGCCCTTTATTGCCATGGAGCTTAGAGGAGTGAGGGAGGTATATTAGCACCTAATGAAAGTGTGTGCTTTGATTTGGCCACTCCCTTCACAAGGGGATTGCAGCCACTGTGATTACCTAATTGTGTTTACGGGAAAGAGCCCAAAGCTCGTATCTTCCCGTCTCCTCATCGGTTCTATTTTAGACTTAGTGATACTTATCATACCTGTCCTTAGAACTATGGATTGAGATAGCATTAACTACCTCCTCGCTTAGCGAATTCCAATTATCAACTACTCTTACACTGAAAAAGTATATGTATGTAAATGTTTTATCTTTCATAAAGCAGCTCTGCTTACAAATAAGCATAGTGAGTCTTTTTAAATGTACTTAATGTTCTGTGTGAAGGATATATTATTCTCAAGTTTATGGAAAAGAATTAATAAATTGTATGAATGGAATTTTATGTGTCACTATTAATCCCCATTGGATTGGAGACGGCCACAGACAGGTTGGAGCTGGGGAATGAAGAGGAAAGAATAGTGAAATTGATATTCTATTTCTCTGCATCTCATTTTGTAAGTTTAAGCTCGAAGCACCTTTTACAATACCCAAAATAAAATTTAATCATAGTGAAAATTATTGTTTGACTTTAAACCTATTCATTTGAATATATAAACACTCACTCCATGACTTGGAGACTGACTTTACGAAATACCTGAATATACAGTCACCAAAGACAGTGCGATGGGACTATTGCCGTTTTATAGGTACTTTATGATCCCTACTTGAATGGGGGTCAACGCAGAGAAGTTGGAAAAGAGGAATTAAGGCTAGATGCCGTCCCTAGCGCCTCAGAGTAGGCTCAAACACAGGTTTGTCTCTTCCCGAGTCTAAAGCTTATTTCTCGCTCTACATGTCTGCTAAGCATTTGTAACTTTTCTTCTTCTATTCCTAAGCAAGTATTTATTTCTCCTGTCATTATTTCTTCTACATTTTTTCTTGAACCATATCCCTTTGGCATTAGAAATGGAAATTGGGGGTTGGAATGGAATGATGGAAAACAGAGGGAGAGCGCTATTGTATTGGACTTTCATTAAAATATACCCATATAATAATTCCTATTTTTGTCGATGGGAGTCATTACCCATGTATTCTCTCATATTTCTAACAAAAAAATTTCATATTCTTTCCGTACAGATTTGTTATTAAATTTGTCTCTCAATCAATACCTATAATGTATGCATTACTGAGACTGATATATATATATATATATATATATATATATATATATATATATATATATATATATATATATATATATATATATATATATATATATACTGTATATATATATATATATATATATATATATATATATATATATATATATATATATATATATATATATATATATATATATATACACCTGTATATATATATATATATATATATATATATATATATATATATATATATATATATATATATATATATATATATATATATATATATATATATATATATATATATATATATATATATATATATATACACACCTGTATATATATATATATATATATATATATATATATATATATATATATATATATATATATATATATATATATATATATATATATATATATATATATATATATATATATATATATACACCTGTATATATATATATATATATATATATATATATATATATATATATATATATATATATTATCAAATTCAATATCTTCTCCCATGTGCTATTGCTGATCCTCTATCTCAGGCACGAAAATAGATATTTACTATGTCAACACCAGTTGAATAATTTCATTGTTATGCATTTCCACTGTCTAGTTAAAGGGTTATATTGAAAGGCAAGTGAGTCTCGTCTGTCCCGGGAGAACTAAGAACAATCTGAATATTACGGTAGATTTTCTGATATCATACGACAGTAGACCGGCCCAATATCACGGTTCGTCGAACATGGTGTATGTTAATTCATTAAGTTAGCATGGGGCTCCAGGAACTGGTTGATTTTCAAGTTCGACTCTATACATATAAGTTCGACTATATATATATATATATATATATATATATATATATATTATATATATATATATATATATATATATATATATATATATATATATATATATATATAAGTTCGAATATATATATATATATATATATATATATATATATATATATATATATATATATATATATATATATATATATATATATATATATATATATATATATATATATATATATGCAACTAATATTCTGCGTCATCAAATGGTAATGATGCCCATCACTGTAACACAACATGGAAATAAATTGTTGCGCTTCATGTCCTAACCGGTCCCTTTATGGAGCACAAGTGATCATGAAGGAGTCAAGTCTTGAAGTATGGTATTACATTCTCATATATTGTTTTACTAATGCATTTGTATGTATTTTAGTGTGATTAAATACTGTAATTAAAATAGTAAAACAGATGTTGTCTAATTAATTAGAACCCATACTTATATGAAGTGCTCAAAATAAAACAGTATATTTCAATCACACTGCTTTTGAGTTATGTAGATTTAGTATGAATCACTGACAGCTTTACAGAAATGCTGTAACAATGGTATACGCTACTACTAGAGTAAGCAGAATTACAGGTATGAAGACTTGAGACATTCTATTCAGTTTGGAACTTCGTAAGGGCAAACTTTGGTGAAACTTCTTTTTAAGGGTGTCTGCTGGTAGGTCTTGGTTTTCATTCATGAGAAAGTAATTTATAACAACCAAAAGAATAACGATAGCAAAGTTAAAGAAGATACTCCCAACAAACCACACATCCAAGAGTTTTAAGTAAGATGTTCTGGGTGTTGTCACTGATATCTGAGTAAAAAGGGTTGCCAAAACCAGAAGTGCCGTCAGCGATACCATAATGCGGTCATTGAAGTCCTTCAGGTCGAAGTACAGTGTTGAATAAGCAATGACCACCATCAAGAAAGTAGGTAAGTAAGTACTGATAATATGAAAACCCCAGAGGCTATCAAAACGAATGACTACGGTCAGACGACTGTAGCCATTGGCATCATCTTGACTCAATGTAATAGACACTACTTCATACTCACGAAGAGTTCTGGCACCTGTGTACTCTACGTCAAAACTTGAGGTATTGAAGATCACCAGATCCTTTGTAAAGTACTGCATACGGATGTTAAATAAACACAATTGTACATCAAATGGATAAGCTGCAAATCTCATTTGGCAAGAGACTTCCACATGGTATGTCTGAGTCAACTTCAGTGAGTTCTTTGTCCCTGGATACACTTCATCTGGGAAGAAAAGTAGACAAGACACTTATAAATGGCCATTTAATTTAATAGTACATACATATATATACAATAGCCATAATTCCCCTTGCAATGGTATGGCAGAGTCAAAGCACACATATTCACCAGAAGCTAACATAATTTGATCACTCCTCTTAGCGTTCTGAGGATAAGGATAAAGGACTGCTATTTCCCTCAGCACCTTGTTCGTGTCATTGACAGGGTAAATAGGCAAGGATTTTCTGTCGAAGAGCTCGGCAGGAGAGAATGATTTCCACTTTTTTTTTTATTTCAAAAATCATAGCTGCGCAAACAAGGATGGAGTGAGTTCTACAGGCATATAAACACTAAAATTGCATTATATTTATTAAAAAAATATCTAAAATGCTAAGAGATAGAGAATACTTGAAAAAGCTAGAAAGTGCTAGAAAATATGAGAGAGAGCAATTGAAGATGTTATATGGTACTAGAATAGTGGGTTGCAGAAAGGAATAAATGGCAGGATTCTGCAAAGTATTAAAGTTTGTATACAACACTTATCAGTTAATTCTTGAATGGATAATGAAGAGGATTTTATTGTAAAGAAGATTAACATTTCAAAGTTACACAATAAAAATACCAATACACTAAACTCATAATTCATGAATGAAACCGACCTTCTTTGACTCTTGTAATATCATCAGCTAATGGGCCAGACTGCAATACAGCCACAAACGATTCCCATCTCTTGATGGTGTCAGCTTGGCTTCCTGTATAATCTTCAAAGAGGAACTCGGGTTGCCATATAGACTTGCCATTTTGAATAACATTGAGAGTTTCTGCCATATTAAGACTAAGCATATCAAATCTCGTGTCTTTCCACATTAAAGTCACATTGATGTCAAAGAATATCTGCATGGAGAGGGTGTTTATAGGTTGCATGGACATAATTACCAAGTTAATGTTGACACTGGCTGCATCTGTGCCAAGGCGTGCGGGAGGAGCCTGGAAAAAAATTTTCACATCATCATAAAATGTCAAAGACTTTCAATTTATATCCATTATTCATGATTGAAGTTCATATTAGCTTATATAAAACAAAATTAATTAAATAAGGAAACTAGCTTTTTATCCTGCCAGTGGAATGGATCTGACAATTTAATCCTTGAAAAAGTGTGGCTGGGGAATTAAAGCCGAGTGCTTTTCCTAATACCCCACAGTGGGCTCGATTGCGGGTCTGTCTACTCCCGAGTTGAGTATTCAAGCACATGGCCACACAGTTTTTTCATATGAAGCTTATAAGCTAAATGATTAAGCAGCCTATTTTATTTTCCATCTATGATCCAAAGGCATGATTGGGAAGGTACAAAATATGAATACCTCTTTAATGTAGTCTCCTGGTACAACAGCAGATGAACAGCTCTTCTCATCACTTTTGTCGGGGCAGTTTACTTCCATATCACATCTCTGCATTTTTCTTATACAAGTGCCATCATTACAAGTGTACTGATTGGCACGACATGCAGTCAGCAAGAGTTCAGTCGTTGTTGAAGGGCACTGGTCTCCTGTAAGTAGGTGAGTATCACGACAGTGATGATAGTGCACAGACTAACAGTATTACTATAACTAACATTATTTCTATGAATATTACTCTTCTCAATATCAGACTGTAATTACCTAATTGTGCTTATAGAAAAGAACCCCAAGCTCGTAACTTCCCGTCTCCTGGTCAGGTCCATATCGTACTGAGTGATACTTATACTTGTCTGTATTTCAGCAAAAGTGAATTATATGTTACCTGTTATATTCCACACATGAAGACCAAACGGATAAGAATCAGCTGCAATTTGTTTCATTGTGCCTTTGACGGTTGCATGCAAGACATTCTCTATCTTCCAAGTGTTGCTATCCCAGAATATTAAGCTGTTGGAAAGGCCATTTAATAGAATCTTCCCATTTCTTGATCCTTGAATATAATATTTATTATCAATCAATGAGTCTTTGCATAATCCACGGAGTCGTAGTTCTGGCGGTTGATAGAAACTACATGACAGACATGTCTTGAAATCACACGGATAGACTCCCCATTTTCCTATGTGAAAGGAATCCATATAGACACAACGATATGTTGATTGTGGCTTACTGAATCCCTCTCGGAAGGAAGTGAAATTGACTGTGTCATTAGTATAAATATTAACAAATCGGTGCACGTCACCCTCGGACTCGGCTATAAACCCTAGCCAGAGAAACACACCCCAGCCTACAGTGCACTGCATCATAGAATGGCTCACTGCTTTAACTAAAGCAGCATTTTCTTCCTCGTTTTCGGGCGCGGCAATCTTACCTTTCAACATGCGACAAAATCGTTTAGATTCTTCGAGAGTTCGGCGTTCTGGAAAAGATATTTGGGTTTTGGGTGGTATGCCGCAAATCTCTTGTGTCTCAACCTCAAATACTCGCACATTATCGTAGATTTCCCAGTCTCTATCAATCATTTTGAAGGAGACAATTGGTTCAACTGGTACTTCCAATTTACATTTAGTAAACTGGATTAAATGAGATTGGTCTAAAGCTTCTGCAAATATGAAAAAGTTGGCCAATTTTCCCTCGTAAGTTTGTTCGACACTGAAGCCGCCATCGAAGGAGTCTTGCTCCTGGCCAAGAAGAAGATTTCCATTTCCTAAAATTTCCAGAGAATTTCCTTCAGAGATATCAAATTTTCCAGTTTGAACATGAGAGTTAAGCACGAGATTGTATTCCTTAGCAGTCAGATTCATAGCTATGCAAAAATGAATCCAAGTACGAAGAAGTGATGAAGGAAGGATTCCATCCAGGTAAAAGCTTCCACTACCCTTACAGCAAAGTAACTCTATGTATCCTACGTCAAACTCAAAATCTGTGAATAAAGTACAAATTTTCAGAAAAAAAGATATATACATATATCATGTAGTAGGTTGATCCATGACACCAGTTGTCTATTGCAATACTACAGCTGAAGGCCTTTTAGACTTAAATAGGACAGTCCTTAAATTGATAGCTCAGTATTAAGTCTTCCTTCAGTTACAGATAATTTTATTTTCTGCCTACATCTACACAGAATATTCTTGAATATTCGTTACACATCTTATTATCCCGTCACATCTGACAAATCACAACACACCCCATCTCTGTTTCTTTTTCTTTATGTTTCTTCATGCCCAGGCCCAATGAAGGCAATTTTCTTCACCCGTCCTGGTGTAAGACTCATAAAAAAAAATTTATTTGTTTCACAAGAAACACATAAATGTTGTAAGCATAAGTATTCTGACTATGAAGGGAAAACAGGAAACAATGGAGTACCTAGCAATTATGAGTACAGTATATTCCTAAACACATCAGAATATGGGTAGATAAATATACTTGCAAGAGCTAAAGTGCTACATTGTCTCCTATTTTCCATTTCAGTTAAAATACTCATTGTAT
>JAXCGZ010013594.1:0-75286 GCA_037179515.1 Halocaridina rubra
AAACGAAGTTTAGTTTATCAAGTTTTCCCCTCTATATGTTATTTCAACTCTTCATCGATATCCCTTTAATATTAATATAACATCTAATCTCCAATGAGTTTGCAGTTCAAGACACTTGTTTGCTATCATGTTCTGAAGCTACATGCTTATATTTACAAGTAAATTAAATAATAATTTATCTATATTCGTAATATAATTATAAATCTTAATAAATAGCCTTTATAGTGCGCGTAACGCTGGTAGATATAAAGGGTGTCCACAAAGTCTGGGTACATAGGAAATTTCACTATGCAGACCTATTCAATCGAGTTCACCTGAATTTTGTAAAGCGCATCAAATTATGCATTGAAAATGATGGAAATCATATTGAAAATATTATTTATTAACATTAGATTTAAATAAAATTGTTTTGTTTTAAAAGTATGTGTTAATCTCTTGTGTACCCAGACTTCGTCTGGGTACACAAGAGATTAACACATACTTTTAAAACAAAACAATTTTATTTAAATCTAATGTTAATAAATAATATTTTCAATATGATTTCCATCATTTTCAATGCATAATTTGATGCGCTTTACAAAATTCAGGTGAACTCGATTGAATAGGTCTGCATAGTGAAATTTCCTATGTACCCAGACTTTGTGGACACCCTGTAGCATACTCAATGACCGTCTTTGAAAGACGCCGACAGAACGAGATTGGGGTTCTCAACGTGCTATGGCCGTTGGGCACCTTGCAAGACGCTTCTCTAGAGTTTTACAACGTTTTATGATAATGAACATACGCTGGGACAGACCCATCCCAGTCTCGTTGTCAGTAAGATGGGATTCCCCCATCCGAAGGGTGTTTCGGTCCCCCTTCCACCTTGTGTAATGCAGAACTAGTAATTAATCTCTATAAATACAGGATTTTTTCACCACTAAATAAACTAAACTTTCAGTTAGTCCCTTGATAAAGAAAGGAAAATTTTATTACGATTCATTTTAAAATAAAAAAGTAATATAATTTTACATATATAATTACCTGTATAATAATACACATGCAAAAGAAATGTTAAAAGCTCAAAACCCTATTGTAGGATGCATTTAAGTGGTTTTCTCATTATTAATATACAACAATTGTTTGTTCTGGTTTTACGTCATTGACTCCCTTTTCTACCAAGGGCTAGGACGGTTGCCTTCTTGCGATGGACTTGTTTTGGCAAATGTAATCGTTACCCTGAGTGCATGCCCTTACAACAATAAAGATAAAAATAAGGAATCTAAATTGACTTTACGCACACAGTACTACTAACCCGGTGTCACACTCAAAAAAATCTGGATGGGTTTCCAGTCAAAAAGCGCAGTAACATGATCAATAATATATACAGTATAAAGATATACAACAATTTGTGACACGGCAAATAGAACATTGAAATTCTCTACCGCCTCGTCCTCGGTCAGTCACCGTTCTGTCCTCGAGCAGACGTCGTTTCTTCCCCGACGTCCCCAATGGTCGTTCACGCTCAACTATTGAAAAAAAATTAAGAGAAGAGCAGTAATATTCAAAACGGATTTCAGAGTATATAATATTGTATGACGCAATGGCAATGAAAATTAAAAACTCAACTGACCTAACCTTGGGTAGCCATCGTGTTATCGTCAGTCTGCCAAGGCCGGGTCTTCGGCCACCCAATGTAGCCGCCTCACAAGCGGGGCCCCTCACCCGTCCTGCTGAAATGAACATTTCAATCCGATCGGGTTCGCAGAAACAACCTCAAGACGATATATTACCATAAAGCTATAATAAAAAAGCCTCTAGATTGTGAAGTCTCGTTGGTTAGATTAAATTAAGCTACGTAAACTAAAAATATTGGAAGATTAAGAGGATTTCCAAGGTGAGAAAAAGTTTCAATAGGCATATTGCCTTGGATCTTATTGGCGCCAGCATATTTCTTTCCTCTTTTGCTTTCTCTTGTCAAATTATGCAGCGGGACTGATGTCAAATATGCCATAATCTGGAAAGACAAGGAAAGTTGGGTGTTCCAAGCTGGTAAAAATGTAAGAAAAAAATAATATTTATTTCACTTTTGATTTGGTTAGGTTATGGTTTAACTGGAAGCTTAGCGGTTCTCAATATTTCCATCTTTATTTCAAAGACCAACATGGCAATTCTACTGTGATATTTAAATATACATAAGAGGAGAGAGTTAATTCATGCAATAAGGTGAATATCGTGATTTTGTTTTTTATTAATTCAGAATGTTTTACTTCAAAATGAATTAAATTTCCGATTTACATATATCATGAGTGTCTATGAGATGCTAAGTATAAAACCAACAGAATCCCAAAAATCCTTATGAAGAGTGACTGTAATTGTTAACAACTTGGAAACTAATTCGTGTCTGTCGAAAACGGCAAATTTTAAAGTCTCCGACGCCCCCCTCCCAACCCAGAGAAATCGAAAACTTCGTAGTAGGGTAATTTCTCTAAAGGGGGTTTACACGGTCAAACGGTTCGTCGAAAGCGGTTCGACAGACAAGTGTTTGAAGTAATGTTCGAACGTGTGAACGGGGTATTTGGTTGTCGAACTCGTTTGTCGAACGTGTTCGACAACCAAATACCCCGTTCACACGTTCGAACATCACTTCAAACACTTGTCTGTCGAACCGCGTTCGACGAAACGTTTGACCGTGTAAACCCCCCTTAAAATTGTCTAAAGAATTTTCCAACACAGAAAATGCGTCTAACAATACATACCCTCCAAGATTATGTGTTCAGATTGAATACTTGCCATTGCCTGTAAAGGACTCAAACGAAGACACTACAGTCACCCTAACAAGGATTACCACCCTTTCAACATGATTTTTTTTCCAGATTTATTCGATTGCAGTATCGGATTCACAGTTATCGTTAGACCTGAATTCTCCAAATAGGGCTATTATTGAAGCAGTGACTGTACAATTTGAAGCTTTTTGTAGCCATTGGACCATGAAATTTTGTTTTACATCAATAGATGGCGTTGTTGTACCTAAGTTGTTCGACATGCAATTAAAAATCGAACTCGGTAGAAAATACACAATGGCCCGGGGCAGGTATGAAGATTTTCACGAACCATTTGGATAATACATATACATATATATTGGTCTCAGTTGCCCTTTTAAAAGGGTTTAACCGAGTCAGAGTACACGCAATCATCGTAAACCAAACATGCCTCTATGACTCCTCTAAGCTCCTTGGTGATAAAGGGTTGCCATGATTCTCCCCTTCCGTCATCTTGCTTGAGTCATCCATAGGATAAAGTGGGCAAGGATCATATGTCGTGAGACCCGACAGCCTCTGGCTAGTACAGTGGTAACGCGCTGGCTTTGCATTCACGAGGTCGAAAGATCGGTTCCCGTCCAAGACCGAGAGTTTAAGCTGTTTACTGGCAGGTTACTGCTGTGGTGGTGACAGTGTGGGGTTGGGGTTTGCCCCGGCTGACGAATACCCATTGCATAATGGAAATAAAGGTTTATATATATATATATATATATATATATATATATATATATATATATATATATATATATATATATATATATATATATATATATATATATATACTTGGTCCTCCCCCACCCTACTATCACATGGCAACCTCCTAAACCTACCCGTCCCAGGGACTATGCTAGCGGGTGCGAGAAATCCTTTTGGCCCCCGAAATATGATATTATTTAATAAAAAGATGTGAAAAAACCGTTAGATGGCAGTAATTTGAGGTTTACATTATCCTTTGTTCATGGAGCTCTTAAAGTTTCATAGAATTAATTTGTATAAGGATTTTGATAACCATTTATATAAAGAACTATTCTAAACATTTATAAGTAGAGTTAGTTTGGAGTTTTAATCGATCATATTAGTCACAAAACTCTGTTACACAGTCACAGGTGGACGTGACTTGAAATTTGACCCATTCATTTTGTCATGGAAATCGATCAGTCAGCCTTATTGGATGTTAGTTGAAACAAACATGAAAAGCTCAAATTAAAATGACGAAATGAGCAGTTTCAAGATAATAACGGCTAATTATATCCAAAGTTCCCAGTTTCGTTTTATGTCTCTGTTACAGACTAAAAATGCCATTATTAGACCAAGTCTTGAAAATTCTTTTCGAGTCATTTTAAGATTTTTGTCAGTCATTGGCCCGATTTCTTAAACAGTGTACACCTAGGATACCATATTATTAGTTAGCTTGACACACACAAATGGATTTCATAAACGCATCTGACGCCGTTCTGTATATGGCTAGGATCCCGTCAAAGTGTCCACAACCTTATTGCAAAAGTTATTCTTGCTTATATTTAACCTTCCTTATGTTAAGTCAGTTATAATGGCCCGATATCTTAAACAGTGTAAACCTAGGATGCCATATTGTTAGCTAGCTAGACACACACAAATGGATTTCATAAACGCATCTGACGCGGTTCTGTGTATGGGCTAGGATCCCGTACGGGATCCTAGCCCATACACAGAACCGCGTCAGATGCGTTTATGAAATCCATTTGTGTGTCTAGCTAGCTAACAATATGGCATCCTAGGTTTACACTGTTTAAGATATCGGGCCATTATCACTGACTTAACATAAGGAAGGTTAAATATACTCGAGAATTAATGTTGTAATAGGGTTGTAGACACCTTGCATAAGATACACTCTGCAGTGGTGGTTTCCAGGTCTACGGAGGAATTTGAAATAAAGGCTTGAATAGATAAAAAAAAAAAACATTTCCGAGGACTATCATTAGCATCAGGATGAAAGAACCGAGCTAGGGCCACAGGCTTCCAGAAATTTGTGTGACTGAACACAAAAGTCTGTCCTCTCTGACCTGACCTAGAGGCCACATCCCATCTAGTAACAATATTATTAATGGTAACAAAAATAGCTTTGGAAAGATCTTTTTTTTATAATGTCATCATTACTTTATGTATTCTTCGTGCCCAGGCCCGATGAGGACTGCTTTATTTATTTATTTTTTTTTTGCCCGTCCTGGTGTTACAATCATAAATAAAAATAAAAGAAGAACCATGCTTTCCCAGTGGGTATCCTAGTCTGTCGAATCTAAGCTTATCAGAGGCCGCACCCCCTCTGGTGAGAATTTTATTAGTTAACTGTCATAGTCTGTCCACTGTATGTGGTCCAAATGCCACACCTCGTAGAATAACAATCCATACCTCAACTACCGATTACATAAATCCTTGGGGATAAAGGGTTTCTACATTTCCCCCCCCCCTGCCACCCTGCTTGGTTCATCCACAGGTAGGCGGCAAGGATATTCTACAATGACCCGACAGCCGCAGCTGGTTTATCACCACCGCTTCATCACATGGCAACTCCCCTCACAACCATACATCGCAAGTTCACTGAGCCAGCAGGTGCGAAAAATCCCTTAGGCCCGTGTCACCTATGCACAATCTTCCTACACACATTCCTATCTTGCTGTATAACATTATGAATAATAATAATAATAATAATAATAATAATAATAATAATAATAATTATTATTATTATTATTATTATTATTATTATTATTATTATACAGCACTTTGTTAATAATTTTGCGTAGGTATTTAATTGAGAGAGAGAGAGAGAGAGAGAGAGAGAGAGAGAGAGAGAGAGAGAGAGAGAGAGAGAGAGAGAGAGAGAGAGATTAGAAATTTATCGTGAAAGTGTTAGCCTTCAAAATATTTGTAAAAAAAAAAAATCCATACATAGTAATGTTACATATATCTGAACATCTACAGCGATATTTTGTTGTTTCCACTTTTTGTTTTTTATTTATCTCTATGTTAAGTTGATTTTGGAAAGGGTTTAAAAAAACTGTTGTGATGGAGGGATTGCCAGCAATACCGGTTATTATACGGACTGCATCCAAAACATATCGCTACCAATTTTACACATGGAATTAAAGTTATTAATTTTAGTATATAAATTTTTAGATGATTATTTAATATTTATTCACGTCAAGAAATCGCAGGAGTTATGTAATGGGAGCGAATAAAAAAAATGTGGGCTAGTAAAAATTGATCGGCATGGCAATGGGATGCGCGCGGTGGTCCCAAAACCCTGTTGCACTTTTTTAAAAATAATTTACAATATTTTTTCGCCATTGTAGAAGCAATATAGGTTTAATTTAAATCGCGCATGTTTATTTATAAATTAAAATATCCGATTTAATGAACAACGAATAGCGAATGTATTTAATGGAGAGTAAATATATAGAAAACTTCCTAATATGCAGACGACGTCTCTTGACTCTTTTCAACATTGGGAGCTACGTCTGTTTCATCTCAGACATGTTGGTTGAATCAGAGTTTTTATCTTTTATTTTCATCTGAATAAGAAGTTATTATCAAATCAAGAACTTTAATTCAATCAATAATAAAAATCATATAATAGATGAGTTATACAATAATTTTATCGTCTCGCATTTTGTGAAAGCTCGATCCTAAACAGACATACCAACAAAATGTCGGCCAGCGCAAGAAGGCAATTTTAGTGTTTATTTGTAAAAGAGAGCGCATATTGATTCCGGAGTAATTTAGAATAATTTGAAATAACCTTCTACTTCTTAAGAAATAAATTAATCGAATCTTCACGAGGTTAAATAGATCAAAATAGCTCATGAAAATGGTGTCTGTGCGTTCGTTCATTCGACTATCATAAACAATAAACAAACCCTGAGGGCAGAATCAGGACGCCCCCGCTCTGCACCTCTTCCAACCCTTATTTTGGTCTTTTGGGCCACATCCAGGAAGAGTTCTTCCATGAATCTTCTCAAGGAGGTACTTTAAAGTCTAGAGAATTGTTCAGTGCCACAATAGTGCTTTGAAAAGCTTGGAAATGGCGTGAAAATAGCGAAACTTTCATCTGGAGAACTCGCTCTCACTCCTCATATCTTTTCATGTCGTTTGTGGTGGACGAGCTTCTTCTAATTCCTCCAACCCTTTCCACGAGATGCCTTCCACAAACGCCCCTTTCCACGCCCTCTTCCATTGACAGGATGTATGTGACTGACTGTTTTATGATGTATTAAATTCGTATTAACAACGTGTGGAATTATGGCTGTTAAGACCAAGTTACGGAGAATGTTTGTTGGACATTTAGTAACACTGCTTCTAGTATATACATCAATGAAGGAAAACTCAGACAAAAAAACTAATAAAATATGAATTTAAACAATGTTGGACGTCAATAGTAATAGATCAATAATGAAATTCTCGGACGTGAACATTTTTGTTTTTTTCACGCTTGCCGATACTTGAGTTTTGTGTATTCTGATGTCTTGGTAAAGTTAAACCTACCATTCCAAGCAGCTTTACTGGTGTATTTAAAAACCTCAGTAAAGAAGTTATTTTGGTAAATGTTTACTTTCATACCCCCAAGTTAGGGGAAAACTCCCAGTAATTTAATTATTGTACTAAATTAGTGTTAGTTTGGTTTGTCATTAGGTAAGTCATATTAGTTCATCCCCAGGTACCAAACGAGTCACTATTTAAACTTAGATACTTTTTCTTATAATATTCTTCCAATGTTTTATCAACTCAATAGGGGTGTGAAAGTAAATATTTACAAATAACATTCATAAAAAAAAAAAACTAAAAAGTCTTGTCTCTTAGCAATTAGTCTTGTATATTTTGATATTCTGGTAAGCCTCAAAGTTCAATCAGCCTAAGTTGTTGTAGTTCAGAGTGTGCAAGATGGGAAGTGACTAACGCTGGTTCGACCCTGCTGCGGGGTGTCAGGAAGGGTGTCCATCATTAATTCTCCTGCTCCAGCATATATGGTGTCCACTCCCATTTGAGTGGGAACTTTTTGTTACACAAAAAAGTTGCATGTAAACCAGAGCTAAGAAATTACAGAGAAAAGAATGATCTCAGTACTGACTTGAAATATCATTCAGTCACATATTCTACACTTGAAGCTCTGGGTAGATATCATGTCTTGTACAACAGTCATTATTATTCTTGGTAAATATATACTATTAGAACCTTGTTGAAATGAAGAATAAATTCGCGTTTATATGATCACAAACCCGTAACCAAAGCTACTAGAGAAACACTTTACTGTACTTCCAGCTGCAACCTAACAAAACATTAAGAACTTAACTTAGTCTAATCTAAATGTACCTAAGTTAATCATTTATGCATAGGCAATTCCCAAGCGAGAGTGGAGAGCATATTTGAAGCTAAAGCAACCCATTTTACTCACAATATTTCTTTGATTGAATTCAAATAATGCTGTAATTCAGTTGATTATTTATGTTAATCAGTTACTGCAGAATTGACTGTAACCAAACCAGTTGTTCATACCTCTAGTTAAAAATATTTATTGGTAAAAGTTTTTGATTATTACAGTACTTCGATGAATATTTTTTATTATTAATTATATATATATATATATATATATATATATATATATATATATATATATATATATATATATATATATATATATATATATATATATAAGCACATTACCATATGTGAAAACATGACTCATTGGTAGTGCCTTGGCTTAGTAATTATAAGTCCCAGGTTCAAGTCCCGGTCGGGGTAAAAATGATTCATATATATATATATATATATATATATATATATATATATATATATATATATATATATATATACAGTATATATATTATGAGTGTGACACCAGGATGGGCAAGAAAACTGCTCTCATCAGGCCCGAACACCAAAAAACTTAAGAAACTTGAAGACGAATAAAAAGTAAGAGTTTTAGGACAAGGCAGAAATAATGGCATGATACACGCAATAGAAAAAGGACAGGCAGAAATAATAGTCGAAGTATTGAGGACCTAGAGATATGGCAGGATAAGTCCTTGAGGTGATGAGAGATCTGCTTTTTGAAGAAAGATAGTTGATAAGAATAAGGGAAGACGAAAGGAGGAAGAGAGTTTCAGAGTCTGGAGGTGAATGGGAATGAGCATCCACTGCACCAATCAATCCATGAGCTACAAATCTCCACGCAGTACCTGTGAGAGAAGGCCACTCGGTGATTGTTGTGGTGATTTCTAATATGTTCACACATATGCAAACATGTCATTTGTGTAATTGACAGCTGTTGTGATCAGGATAAAACTTGAACTCTTGCTCATAAGAAGTAAACATTTTATGAGAATTTCATTTGTTTTTTCAAAGCAGAAAACTTCAGTGCAAGCATATGCTTACCTATTGCCATATATATAGGAGCTCATTGTGCAGTTCCACATAAACCCCGCCTTTTCCAATTGTGTACTCATTACACCTGCTGAATTGATAGAGACTATTTTATATTAGATGCTACTAAGTTTCCTTCTACACTCTCAGCTTCACTAAGTAAAGGTTTCACAACTGGAGACTGAGACGAGTATGAACTCGTGTCCTCTGATAAGGGCAAACACACTCCTTTAGTATCTCTTAAAATATATAAAATAGTGTATTACAAACAAACGCTTAGTGAGATATAATTCAAAGGAATAATTTTGGTTTACTCCAAAGTCTTAATCATATTATTGTTGTATTCCTGATTTTTTTTTTTTAACCCTAACATTAAGGTGTAAAATGTCAACATCGTGAACATAATGTGATCCTAAGATTTTTTTTCCGTTTGTATAATACTTTAAAACATTCTCTCATTAAATTTGTGAAAAACTAACATCATATCTAGCATCAATTTCCCAACTTCAGCCTTTCTGTGTCCACCCCTATAATGGGTGTTAATAGTTACATAAATCGGCTTAATTGTACATTTGATGGCAGTCTGGCTCATGTTGGTAGATTTACTAAAGCAAATTATGGTAATTTAATTCCTTCAATGTAAATATATTTATTTTGAAGGTTTTATCAGCAGAAGACCTGCCCTTATTTTTATATAATCTCTTTTAAAGTTTATGACATTCAAACATTCTTATAAACCAGTTTTGATACCTGTACCTGATTTGATAAAGGGAAACAGATGGTTACAATGCAAGTTAGCTTTTCTTTTATCACTTATTTCGCAATTCCATTTTTGTAAGAAATATATGCTTCTTATCTCATATATCTAGCATGGAAAGAAGAGCAATTGAAATTTGCAAGATTCCCATAAATTCTGTAATATTTTGTACTCTCAGTAAATTGAGTTGACTATACTCTCTTGATAGTAGCAGTAATACATACGTATCCATTTTTTCTGCCATTAGAGTCTAGGTGTACTTTTGGAATTGTGCGCTAAATCATGGCAGAATAAGAGAAAGGGTAGCATTTCACATGAGGGAATATTCCCTTTATTTTACCAGGTGCAGTTAGTACATAACATGTTGTGCGGGGTAAATTCTGGAATAATTATCCTCTGTAGCTTAGGGTTTCATCAAGAGCAGATATCTCTTCTTCATTTTTCTTGTTGAAAAAAAAAATCTAACCAGGCAGATTCATGCTTAATTTCAGTGTTTACATGTTGGCCAGTGGTTAGAGCTAGCCATGCAGTAAGATACAAACTCGCATTCGAGGCTGTTAGGGTGTTAGGAAGGGTGTGCATCTTTAATTCCCCAACTCCAACTTCTCTGTCCACCCCCATTAAAATGGGGTTAAATGTGACGCATGGAATGGCAAACATCAACAACAATAACCTGTTGATATACTCTAGTGTAGATTGCTTGTTCAGTGCCTAATACTCATTTTACAATTTTCCATAGCTTTCTTTACGGAATAGATGTCTACTCTCATGATATTTATTTGTTTATTTATTATTTCTACTTGTCTTCAAGCTGTATGTTGTTCCTAAACCCGTATAGTATTTTGCTTTGTAGATTAGCTCCTACTTCCTCTGGTATTGTTTAAAGCTATCTAATTGTTAGAGAATATATACTCCCCTTCATATTTAGGGGGTCTGAATATACTATTTCTGGACATTGTATATTTTTACCTTATGGAAAAATCCATCCATTTTTCTACAGGGTATGAGATGCAATTTCACATTAGCTATCTTGGCCACAACTGAATGTGAGGAACCTGGGCAAAGAGGACTTAACTATCCCCTGTCTGTCGTAACTTTTCTAAAAGTATTGAGGGAGGAAGGATTGAATGTTGTTAAACCCCAGCCTATCTATCTTTCACTTATTGTTACCACCTTTGAAACCCAGAGAATATGTGGGTCATATTTTCTCTTCCCAATCCCCAGGGATAAAAATATAATCAATCCATATTTTCTTTTTTGAAATGGCAGATTTATATATTCATAGTTTTCTGGTTATTTATTTCTTGTGTACTCTTTGCAGTTAATTCATGTAAACTGTTGTTTTACCCTTAAATAGCATATTGTTGTAAGTATATCTTCAGGCTTCCTCTACAGGGAATATGGACAACTTGTTTGGAGAAGCATTGTTAATTTAATTTTAATTTGACAGTTATTTTTTTTATGTAATTTTTCTTTATTTGGCATTTCGTCATATTATTGATCAGTATCTCCATTTTTTATTTATTGTTACTTTGAGGGAATAAAAATATGTAAACATTTTCATTTTTTATAGCGGTGATAATAATAATTTATACTAATATAGCTCATTCTGACGTACTTCTAAGTCTTTAAAATGATAAAAATAAGTTTGTTTTGTATCGGGCAGTAGTTGCTTGCTGTCTTGTACTCTGAGCTACTGTTTGAATGATAGTAGTGCCAGTTTTATTTTGCAATGAATTATTATTTAGAGATATTCGAAACAGTTCACGTAAAGATAGTTTTTCTTTCTCCCTTTCTTAAAAGGAAAGGGAGCTCTTATTGCTCATTAGATTTATTCCATTGACACTTTGCAGGTGATAGTATTCAAAACATAAAGTGAATAGTGGCACTTATTTATAGTGTAACTGATAAGCTTTGATGATAATATTTATGTGTGTTCCTATGTATGATGAAGATTAATGTGTATATTTTCTTATCTCTTTCAGATAATTCTTCTTAAACTGCTTTATCACAGCAGTAACATTAAGTAAAAGAGCTTTTATAGACAGTCCTCTGCTCGTCGACTTGTGGCAGCATGAATTTGCCACTGTCTCATTGTTTACTCCCAGACTATGGGAGGTCCTGTGTTGCCTAAAACATTTATTGGCACACTTTGGTCTCGCACCACGGTGTTGCATACGTGTTCCCTTCAAATGCAGTTTTCTGTGTGAGAAGTGGCATTTAGTTTTTAGAATGCGTTAACGTTCTTTGCGTTGTTTTATGCTGTTTTTGAAGTATACCGTGTTTGGTTACCTGTAAGTCAACCAGTGAGTATTTTGGGAAGCGTCATACTCATTGTGATCTTGTCTAAATTTTCTGTAAAGAAAAGATCAGTAGAAACACAAAGTAAGATGCCTACAGAGAGCCTTGGTCTAGATTCTAGAATGGCAGCTATGGACATGGACCCCAAAGGCTTTAGCCCCATGTCGGGACAAGAGGATAACATGAGCTCGCCACCTAGTGTGTTAACAACGGCATCTGCTGGCTCTACCCCCTCATCCATCCCATCCGCTGGGTCCACACCGTCGTCCATTCCATCGGCTGGATCAACCCCATACCAGTACAATTCTCAGGAGGATGTGGCCATGAAACCTGTCACGCCATCTTCTGATCATCAACCTATCACTCCAATGACCCCTGACCAACCCATCACTCCAGACCAACCCATAACTCCCGATCAGTCCGTTCCGTCAGACCAACCCATAACTCCAGACCAGCAAGCCCCTAGAAGTCCTCCTCCTGGAATATATGTGGATGGTGTGAAAGATGTTTTACCTGTGGAAAAGATGGAAGTGGATGGTGGCAATGTCAAAAGACCCAGTGATGAATTGAATGGAACTAAAAGACACAGTCATGCGAGCGGAAGCAAAGACAGCGAAAGACGAGAGGACTGTTCGTGCATTTTGTGCGAAGACCACAGGAGACACGCGCATGAGCAGCCTTCTCTTCCTCCCCCTCCTCCTCCCCCAGTTAATAATGACAGTAGTAGACTCGCTGTGAATGCGAATATTAGTGAAGGTAGCAGTAGTAGTAGTGGTGGTGAAAAAGGACACGGTGGCGTTGATGCGAAAATTAAGACCAAAAGAAACAAAGACCCCAATGCCCCTAGTAGACCTCGTAAACGTAGGCAGTCGGGGAAACATGCATTGCATTACCAAAGTGAGATCTCCCAAGACTCAGAGCTAACGGGAATCAGAATGAAGATAAAGTTGACAGTCCCTCCTCTCAAAGAAAATAGCGTGCGTGGACACAGCCTTCCCACAGTAAATCGAACTTTCAGTGTCGTGTCTAGTCCTCCAGCAGAGAAGAGACCTTCTAAGAGAAGTGTGCACAGTGTTGAAAGAAGTCATTCTGGGTCATCGTCTTCAGAGGGCCGGAAGCGCAAAAGGAATCTAGAGTTTGTGTGTTGGGGTCCAGTTTCGAGTGAAGTGAATGGTGAGCCTCAGTCTCCCTGGGCATATAGTCTACCAGAACCTATTCTTTTGCAAATTCTGGACTTAGCTGCTCACACTGTAGGAATCCTTCCATTGCTACTTAGGTAGGTGGTCTTTAGTCTCTTTAATATATACAGTATAATTTTCATATACTTTAGAGTAATAATTATTAAATTATATAGTATCCTGATATTGAAAGACTCCACTTTCATTATTTCAGTATTGCAAGTCATTCAAGATAAATATGACACTATATGCTGTCTGCACCGTCCCATTAAGTTATTCTTTGGTCAGGCTCTTAATAGCACTTTTCCACAAATACATATATCTCTTGCAGTTTTTTTTGTGTGTGTTACTCGTGAAAAGATTTTATCTCTTTCACTTAATTCTCAATTGACTTGGTATAAAACACTTACTATATTGATGTAACTATTAAACTTGATACAGTCCGAAAGTTAAGACTGTATTGTCTAAACAGTACTGTTGTCCAATTTCAGTTCAATTTTGCTGTGCACTCAAGTTTCTTTTGCAGCAACTAAGAACACACTGACTTGTATGACCTCTGGTAAATCAGATTAAATATCAAACCAACGGTCACGAACCCTATTTGGGAATCTCCCATGAGAACTCGGGTTTTAAGAACGATAAAATATAACCGGATCTTGTAAATATGAGTAACTTCCAGAACTGTGTAAAGTTAGATAACCCCATAAATTTGTAAGTTAGGTTAGGTTAAGTTACTTGCTTTGTAAATATGAATAACTCCAAAGCAGCCTGGGGTTACTCTTTACTTAATGTTCTGCAGAGAGATAACGGTTTCTTCTATACAGTTTGATGAAGAGATCTAAAAGCCTTACCTAATGAGATATTATGAGCCTGACCATTATTTTTTTATACCTTGACTTCTATCTCATTCCTTTAAATCTGCAATGATGCAAATTCATCAAAGGTAAATAAACAAGATGAGTTGAGAAAGTGACTGGCGATTTATCTTTTCTTATGTCTCTCCCTAGTAATTTCACAATTTTTAACATTTACAATAAGTATAGAACTCACTTTGGAATAAATCATCTTAGCAGTCAAGTTGCATATTGGTCTCAGATATAGAAATAAAGATTCCATTTGTTATTTCTTCCTGTTGTGATTTTACAGTTTGAATGAAATGAACAAACTTATAATAGTTATTTGTGGGAATGGTAGTAATCTGTTAACAAAGTCCTTAATAAATATCTATAATCTCTGTTATAGAAAGCTTGGTGAATTTGTAACAGTGTTCATAGCAAAATGATTTTAATATATATATATATATATATATATATATATATATATATATATATATATATATATATATATATATATATATATATATATATATATATATATATATATATATATATATATATATATATATATATATATATATATATATATATATATATATTATATGGGAATTATAGTAATTTGTTAATAAATATTCAACCAAATAACCCCATAAATTGGTAGGTTAGGTTAGGTTAAATCACTTACATTGTAAATATGTATGTAAAAGGATTATAAGTTATCAACAGATGTCCCCAAACTACTCTTAATCATACTAATTTTGGGGTCTTGTAAAGATAAGTAACCCCCAGAACCCCAAGTAGAATTAAATAACCATGTAAATAATAAGGTTAGGATTGGTTTACTTTACTTTATGTTTGGTCAAGTTAGGTAAGATGTGCCTATAGCACCCTGGGGTTACTCCTTGTTACGAGATGCTAATTTTGTAACAATTGCCTTCATGTTATTTTTAATCAGTATAGATAGGAAGTAGGCCTACAGGTTTTCAGTGGTGTATACCCATCGTATAGTAAAAAAATTGTTCTGGCTTTTATTGATGCCATACCTCCTCCTTTACAAGGTCCGGCTGATAGGTTTACCCCCAAATACTCTATAGGATGCTTATAATCGTACACGCTGGGTTACAAGCTGCATTATTACCATACAGCATTAGGAAGGGAATCCAGCTTGATACCCCAGTTCCAACCAGTCTCTGTTCACCCCCTTTGAATGGAAATTTACATTGACACAATGGCAAATCTCAGTGTGTCCTAACCTTCCCAAAGTTAATGTAACACTGCTGTATTGCAAAGGAATAAATGTTGGTCGTAAATTTGCAGTGTAATTGTCATGAAATTTTGTATTTGTTTTTTTTTCCTTTAGACTACTTTGTGCTCTGGAAATATAAAATTGTAGTGTTTTATTCAAGGGAATGTAAATTCTGTTCAAGACTGCGAGCCTCAGATATCCCTTTTGCTTGGGCATTTTCATTTGGATTTCTAAAACATAGCATCTTGGAATCCTCAGTAACATATACGTTTTTCTGGGATTCAGTGTTAAAATATAAAGCTATTTTAGACAAATTCAGTATTTTGAGCTGGCATTGAGGATTAATAAAATAGTAGTGAAGCAGTCATTATTAAGGATTCAGTTGGATAAAGATATCCTTATCTCAATGGAAGGAATACTTGCTGCTTTTTTCAAGTAAATAGTTTGACAGTTTTATTTACTAGTCTGTGGTCAGAGGCTGAGCCTCTGGAAGATGACTATAGCAAGATAGCCAATAATTTTTGCTAAGGATTCAGCCTAGAGAGAGAAAAAATCTTGCCTCCTTTAAAGAAATACGTCTTTGACAGTCTTTTACGTAAAAGGGATATCTGATACAAAATATCTTGCATTCTTCAGGTAAAACATTTTCCTCAAGGATTTTGATACTTTGTATAATTTCTGGGATCTAGTGGAGGTGAGTAACTCCCAGAACCCCAAGTAAGGTTAAATATTTCCGTAATTTGTTGGGTTGGGTTAGGTTAGGTTTGGTGAATTGTCTTCTAAATATGATTACCCCTAGAGCATCCTGGGGTCACCCTTTATTACAATATCCAGTTTTTGTAAATATGGTTCTAACAGCACCCAGATTCTATTTCATTTGTGACTTTATATTTAAATTTTTGATTGCAGAACATCAAGAGTCTGTAGATTATGGCGATCAGTGTCAACTGATCCCAAATTGTGGCACACTGCTAATCTTGCCAACGACAGAATCAAACCTCGGTTTCGTAATGAAAAGAAATTGCTGTGGATTCTGGAGCATAGGCTTGCTAAAGTGCATGACTTAAGTTTAGGTAAGAATAGTCATTTTTTTTATTGGCTACAATACTTGAAATAATTACTTCCTTGGTTAGGATTTTAGCATTGATACCTACCTCAACGTGAATATTTTTACTAGCCATACTTAGTTCAATAGTTTGATTTGATTGAATATAATTAATTACACATAGTAGGTGAGTAAAAATATACATTATGAAGACATTTTTATATTTATATTGATACTTGATGACCACACTATTCAGTAGACTACTGCATGAGAGTACAGGTATGATTTTTAATAAGTGTGTTAGAAGGAATGTATATTTATATATGAGTGCCTTAACCCCCTTATAAGAGGGTTGGATGAGTCAAAGCAAAAATCTTTACCTTTTGTGGGAGGACGATACAGAGGAGGGGATTCTCAGTCTCCTTGCTCCGCCCCATTTTGTCAACTTTTATGAAATGCAGGGAAACATGGAGGAGGTATTCTTGCCCCCTCTTGAGATATCTGGTATGCAGGATATGGAGCTCTTAAAGAATTGGTATCTGACTTTTCACAAACGGTTAAATTATATAAACAATGTAATAAAACAAAAAATAAGCTAACTGAACTGAAGAATTAGAACTTACAAGAATTTCAGGTCCCAGTTCTTTGTGAGCTCTTAGGATGAATTTTTAATTAATATTCAGTCTTTCAAATTCGTAATATTGGCAGGTAAACATAGATTGGTAATATGTTTATTAATTGTTTGATTAATTTAGAAAATATTAGAACAACACTTCTATATTGAGCATTTAACTCATAAAGATAATAAATTACAAATTTGTCTTATTTGGCTTCTCTGTTTATGTAAGGAGAAACATTTAACAAAAATATTTAAAAGTTTTTCGTACTCAAGAATTAAGGATGTACAAATTGCTAAAAAATTCTTATGTGAAATCACTTTGCAATGTATAGAGTCATTTTGCAATAAGAGTTTACATATTATTAGTACTAACTTTTAAATGTTTTTTTAAAAGCAACATTTTAATTGTCTTCAGTCTATGGAAGGCATTATAAGACTTCATATTAGTAAAGTATTATAAGGGGGCATTAATTTATCCTTGAATTTGCTCAAAACTTAGAAGATAAAGTACATTTTGGATCTTGTTGGATGTTGAAAGAATTTATTAAATTATTGAGGGGTGTTAGCTACAGCTGAAAGTCCTTTGTACATAAATAGCACTGTTTTGGAGAGCTCAATGTTAAGTCTTCCTTCAGTTACGGATCCTTTTCAATGCCTACATCTACACAGGGTATTCATGCATATTCTTTACACATCTCTTATTATCCCTTCACACCTGACAAGTCAGAACACTCAGCGTATCTGTTTCTCATTGCTTTATATATCTTCATGCCCAGGACCAATGAGGGCAATACTTTTGCCTTTCCTAGTGTCACGTTTGAAAAAAAATTGCTGCCAGTATCATTGTGATTTGCAGAGTATGTTGAGATCTCACTGCCTCGCTTTTTATGTAGTCATTTCCATGCTGCTGGCTTCAATGGGATATGGTGCCATGTGAATAAATATTTTTCAGATGTGTAAGACTGTACCTTATATATTTTTGACCCTCTGTTTCTCGAAGAGAAGTGTCTGTCTAATAACAAATTGTTAATAATTACAGCTGGCTGGAGTGACGCAGTAACACCCCCAATTATGCCAAGGTTGGTTGCTCTGTGTCCTGAACTGGAAGGTTTAAACCTTTCAGAATGCCACAAACTCCATGCTGAAAATCTTCATACACACCTCTCCAAATGTCAACATCTCAAGCGAATAGACCTTACTAATGTCATGGCAGTAAGTAGTGCATCTTTTCAATCACATTTTGCTCTTTTATCCATAGCTTTGAGATGAGGATAGAAATTAGTGCATATATATATATTTTTTTTTGTAGCTTTCTCCCATGAGAGTATGCCGGATGGCCAGTTGCAAAGAATGAAAACTAAATGCTAAATATTTATATAATACTCCTTTTCATATCTCTAATAATGACAATTATTCATGCATAATAACAATTCAGTGCACTCGAAGCCAATGCTTAAATCCAAGTACAGGCCTCAAGTTTCCTATTGTTTACTCTTGGTGCTAGAAATATTAGCTTTCCCTCCTTCATTAACTGGGTTTTAAAGGAGGAGTTTGTTAGCACACTTGCTCTAGGGTATCAGGAGAGTTTATGCATAATGGAGCTATGTCACTTGGAGAAACTTTAAACTCTGGTACAGAAATTTAATTTTGGCATTGGCATGATTATGTTCACTATATGTGTATAGTATAGGTGTGACTGATAAAATTTTTTATTTAGAGATATAGAGGTAAGTTTTTGCTTTTTATTATTGCTCGCTCATTTTATTTGTGCCCACCCTCTTATCCTAGTGGGAGAAGGCAGCATATACTGTATAATGAAAAATTGTATTCTACATTAATGAATGGTGCACTGATAAGGTAAATTACAAGCAGCACTAGCTGTAATTTATTAATTAAAAAGGGGATCACTGTACCTTTTGTTTATGTTGGGTACCAAGCACTCTGTGAGTACCTTTAATTTCTTATTTTTCTTTGTTGCTTAACTCAGTTAGACATTATACTCAGGAAGAGTACTTTGTGATTTGTTTTGAAGTTACTGGGTAGTCTTCACAAGGAATATTTTTATTATAATCCAGTTTCAGTTTAACTTTTGAATAATTCTTTGAAGTTACATCATATTTTTTTTATGAATGTGACACCAGGACGGGCCCAAAAAAATATATCTGCCCTCATCGCGCCTGGGTATGAAGAAAACATAAAGTAAAAAGAATCAGAGATGGGGACTGTTGTGACTTGTCAGATGTGAAGGGATAATAATAGATGTGTAATGAATATCCAAGAATATTCGGTGTTAATGTAGGCATAGAGTAATAACTGTAACTGAAGGAAGACTTAACAGCGAACTGTCCTGGACATTCCTATTTAAGTCCAAAAGACCCTTCAGCTGTAGTATTACAATGGACATCTGGTGCTATGGGGCAACCTACTACATAGTTTGTTAGTTATTAGAATATTCATTCTCTATAGTGTGGTTTAAGCTGTAACATTTACTTGACCTAATAAAAAAATGCATGATTTATTCATTAAATGTTTGAAATTAGAGTACATTTAGTATTAACCGAAAATTCATAAATTATTTCCACACACATTTTTTCTGCGTGTCGTAAGAACCATCTTAAAGGGATTGGGGAGCAAAGATCTGTAAATCCCTCTCTCCCTGAAAGTTTTTCGTGCCACAAACTCGGTTAAGGAATATAATACTGAAAAAATTATTTGAAAATCTGAGGGGGGGGTCATGGAGAGAAAGACCATATATGAAAAGGGGCGTGGTTGTAAGAAGATTGAGAAGAGCTGTCTTTGGTATTTAAAACCTAAGCAAATAACATTACTCCATGGAAATATGTCAGAGGAAAAAAAATAGTAATTGATAAATTACTTTTTTCTTTGTTTAAATGCCTATGAAGTTTTTTTCTTGTAAACTTAAGATGATGTAAGAATGGGAGATTTATGATGAAATCCATTTGGCCTTGCTGCTCTTGTCACATTTTTTGTCGCTTTGCTTGTATATATGTATGGGACATGAAATCTTATCTAATAATAAGGTGTAAAACTATATATCTCCTGTAGCAAGTGGTAGAGAAGGTGAGCATGGGCAGGGTATGTTGAAGCCTTGTTGTCTTAGTTCTTTGCCATTATGGTCACCTTGTTTGCAAAGTGGGTTATGGTATCTTTTAAAAATTTCATTCTTTGCTGTATATATTACCTTTATAGAGGTACACTGTCTGAAATTATTTTTGTATTAGTTAGTTATATTTATTTTTCATACACAGTGCTATAATGGAAAATAAAATTATATCCCTCTCTTTATCCTAAGCAATTCGTCATTCATACAAAGCCCAATATGTCGTGAGTACAGTATAATGAAACCATTGCCATTTTATTTATAGTGTTAAGGGATGCATTCTTGAAATTTGTATCAAGTGTTGTAATTTTTATTCTTTCATTACAGTCCCATAAGCCTACTCCAAGGTGTGCCGTGGGGCAACAGACTCTGTGCGACTTGGCGTTAACAATGAAAGAACGCCTGACGCACCTCACTCTGGCTAATAATACTCTGTCCAATCTGCAGTCCCTAATTAAGGCCTTATCAGTGAGTATATTTATTATTTTGATGCAGCTAGTCAGAAAAGTTATGTTCTTTGTGAATCTCATAAAGCTTAGTAGCCCCAGAACCACGTGTACAGTTAAATAAACCCATAGATGGTTAAGTTAGGTTGGATTAGATTAGTTTAGGTAACTTGCCTTGGCCGTATGAGTAACCTTAGAGCACCTTGGGGTTACTTTTCTTTACAAGATTCCTCTTTATGTTATAAATGAGGAGTGAGTATTAAGGGAGCAGAAAATTACTCGTTGTATACTTTCTTATATTTTTCCTTTTCTTGACACAACCAAGTGTAAAAGTAATATGTGCGTGGATGAGAAAAAGTGTTCTGAATATCATAGGTTTATTCTTTTGCTGGGGGGTTGCAGACTTTAAGTAAGAATGAGATATCACTAGCTTTAAAGTAAATTCTCAATTAATCCATCTTATGGCATGATTTTATCATACTTAATTGTCATTGAGGACACTTTTTTCTATGATGTAATTTTTTTTTACACCAGGATTTAAAGCAGTTATAGAAAGAGACTTGATCTTTTAATAGAACATTTGGTAGTCAGGTGCTTAAAGTGTGACTAAATTCTGAAATCTTGTGCAGTAACTTATGGCAGAAATGAAACTTTGCCTGAAAACTACATACAAATTGGTCAGTGTTCACTGTTGATTGTGGATCTCTCTAGACATATTAATTAATAAAACATCTGGCAGTCAGAAGCTTGAGCTATAGGTAAAATATATAAATGTGTTTAGTAACATTTGAGTTAGAAACTTAATGTTTTGCCTTAAAAAGGAAAATAATATGCAATTCCAGTAATAGACAGTACGGCTATTATTGGTTACCTAGGAAGATATTTTACCCAGTTTATAACTTTTTCTACAAATGTTTATGAATTTAAAGAGTTATGAAATATAAATTATTGTCATTAGTAATATGTAGCTAATGTTTCAGTTTAACAAACAATAAAGCAGCACTCCCAGTACACAAATATACATAAAATATTTAAGTAATGCAAGCATAGAGGAATTTTGTGATCATTTCCAGACGATCCTCATGTTCACTTGGTCGTTTGTCCTTTTACATTTCATTGTTAATCTCTATTATGATGGTGGACGCAGACAAGTTTGAGCTGGGGAATTAAGGCTGGATGCCCATCCTAACTTCCTATGTTGGGCTTGATCGTGGGTCTGTCTCTTCCTAAGTTGAGTGCTGTAACCAATTTGCTATCGTGGCCCCCTCTTACTTGGTTAGAAATGAATCAAGGTAATATACAAGATTTACTAATTTAGAGTCATTCTGCAAAAAATTCCTAAGTGATTCACCTAATGTCCAAGTATGTGCTTCAAGAAAAGATTCACTTCATGTTGTGTTGTGAATTAATATAAATATTTATTTTGTGCACAGGAGCACTGCTCAAATCTTCAAGCATTGGACCTCTCCAATGTATCAACCATTGGGAGAGACTCGGTACTGATCAATATCGAGAGATTACAGACAGGTTGCACAAATTTGAAGATTCTCAGATTAACCAATGCGCACATCAGACTTTCACAGACGTCCATGACAGAGCAGGTGAGTTATATATGTCTCTGTCTGTTGCTGGTGGTAGGAAAAATACTTTTCCAATCTCATGTTGTCTTCATGTATGAGGCTATGGATATGGATATACTGGGTATTGAGGGAGAAAAAGTTCACCTTCGGGTTCCTTCTGTGTTGTAAGGACCAGTTTAAAGGGGTTAGATATAGAAGTTGTCAGGCCTAGCAGGATGTGAGAAGCATTTTACTTTGTAAATTTTTGTTAGCAAGCTTCATCATGATATGTGTCATGTGGAAAAAAAAAGGGTTTTTTTGTTTTTGTTTTTTGATCAGTGGTTGGGTTCTAGCTTAGTGAGGAGTTGATCCTCCTCAGCCTCGCATAGTTCTTTCTCTCTCTGTCTCTTGCTTTTTTTTTCTTGTTTCTTTCTAAAAATTGACAGTGGCTGTGTAATGCAAGTATAAACTGGGGCTTTATAGTTTATGAAATATCTTTATGCCTTCTAATAAATAAGTAAGGCATAGAAGTGTAACAGAAATAAAAGTGGATTTCGTAGAAAATTTTGTAGAAATAATGTTATATTAAATTGATGCTTTTGTGTGTAGGCATCATCACCTGGGTTCCCTGATCTGGAAGAACTGAGTATCGCCGTAGTTGGCAATTTGAGTGTTGGAATGAACGATGGAGAGCTCGAACGCATTTTGAAGAACTCTCACAAACTTCGACTCCTAGATGTGAGAGGGTAAGTAACTTAGAAATCATATTTGTTGTGACTATTATTATTATAATGTTATATTGTAATTTTAGTACGTGCGTTTTTGTGTTTGTATTGGTACGTTAAGAAGTTTGGAAGAAATACAGTACAGTATGTATTTATGATTTTCTTGTTTGTCAGTGTATATATGCATTTTAAGAGAAAAGATATTATATACTGTATATGTTTTCTTTTGTGTGTTTGTTCGTAAAGGTTTTGAAAGAAAGGCAATAGATAGATAGATAGATATGTTTACTTGATTATGTTTGTAGCAGGTATGAGAGTGTAACATGTTTTCTTGTTTGTTCTTGTATGTAAATATATTTGAGAGAAGCAATATGTTACCCTTGTATGCAGATAAGGAATCCATGAAAAGCAAATCTGTCCATTTTACTACCCACCATGTTTCACAAAGCTAATTCAATAAAGAAAATATGCTACTTTTTATTATCTTAACAACTAGCATATTAGTGAATATCTTTCTGATCAGAAAAGCAGTAAATTGCTGTATACATCAGTAATTTTCTCTGAAATTTACTTTGAATGCTTCAGTTTCTTCTGAAAGTTACTTTAAGTGTTTCAGTTTCTTCAGTTTCTCCTAAAAGTTACTTGAATGCTTCATTTTCTTTAGAAAGTTACCGTAAGTGCTTCAGTATTTTCTTAAAGTTACTTTAAATTCTTCAGTTTCTTCAGAAAGTTACTTTAAATGCTTCAGTTTCTTCTGAAAGTTATCTTATATGCTTCAGTCTCTTCTGAAAATTATTACTAATGATTCATTTTCTTCAGAAAGTTACCTTAAGTACATCAGTCTCTTCTGAAATTTATTATAAATGCTTCAGTTTCTTCTGAAAGTTACTGTAAATTCTCCATTTCTCCTGGAAATCACTTTGTGCATCAGTTTCTTATGAAAGCTGTTATAAGTATTAGTAATGCTTTCTGAAAGATATTGTATTTGATTCAAGTTTTTCTGATATTTGGTCCCTCGTCTTACCTTGGCACTGGTTTCTCACCCCCTCACAAGACCCTTTCATAAAAGTGTCGAAGTATATTGGATGTAATGTATTCCTAATATCCCTCTACTTTAAATCATGCCTAGATTACTGTAATGTATCTAAGCTAGACACAATGCAATTTAATTTCAGTATAAAACAGGAGAGTAGTTATAATGTATATATTTTAGGGAATTATATTTTAGTATATGTATATAGTCCTAACACATATACCGTATTCAAAATTGCACGGTATGAAACTGTGTATGATGCAAGCTCACTGTACTGATAATTTAATTTGAAAGATGCTATAGTTACTGTTAATTACTTCGGCAATATTTTTGTAAGTACTGGAAATTTTTTCTCTAAGTCACCAAATGCCTATTCTTTTTCTTCTGAAAGTCTGTAAGTACTTGATTGATGAAATTCTTGTCTTTTTAGTATTTTTTTTTCAATATATGATTTTTTTTGTTATAGAGGTGTGAAGTAAGCATTTACCATTGCTTATTGATGCTTTAGATACTGTGCTATAATGTCCACCGTAAATTACCATAAACACTGATAATTTTTTTAAAGAATAATTGTAAATACTAATAATCTTTGCTAATAGTTCGAGAGATTCTGTTAATATCCTATCATATTTACTGTAAGTACTATTTAATTGCCTGTACTTAATATTTTGGTGCAGTATGTTATAATTCACTGGCAAATATATATATTTTTTTCTGTTATGTACAGTATTACCATTAATCCCCATTCGAATGTGGGCGGATGCAGCTAGATTGAAGCTAGGGAATTAAGGCTGTATGCCCTTCCTAATATCCAGCAATGGGCTTGAACATGGGTTTGTCGCTTCCCAACTGGAGTGCTTTAACCACTGGGCGACACAGAATATATGTAGCTAATATATCCTGTGTATTGTTTTTTCTCTATCTCATTCATTCTTTTTATCTTTCAGATGCATGAATATCACAGATTCTTCATTAGTTCGAATTCCTCCTTGGGATTTGGAGCAGTTATATTTAGCTGGTTCCACTTCCCCCAAAACTTACTCAGATAGACTGGAACTCGTGGTTCGGAAATGGCAGCACAGCATGGTGGAATTGGATCTCTCCTGGACTGCTAATTCTGACAGTATTGATGCAGCTCTCATGGCTATTTCAGAAGAATTAGATAATAAACTCAGGTGAGAAGAGTGTTTCTTGATCATAGCTGCCTCCTACTTTTGGTCTGTTGTAACCACCTTGTTAAGTTCAGCGGGATATAGTGCCATGTTAGAAAAAAGTATCACCCGGAGGGGGAGCAAGAATACCTTTTCTGTGTTTCCCTTTGTGTTGCAAAAGTCAACCAACTTGGGCAGAGCAAGGTTACTGGGATCCCCACTTTTATATTTTCCTCCCACAAAGAGTCAAGTTATTTGATTTGACTCACCCATCCCCCATATTAGAGGATAATAGCTTTTGTATATATATATATATATATATATATATATATATATATATATATATATATATATATATATATATATATATATATATATATATATATATATATATATATATATATATATATTCTACTAAGATATTTCCTAGATGAGACATCCCTGACAGCCAGCTAGTTGGTCACATTTGTAACAAAAGGTAGGAGGTAATAAAATTTTAACATATTCTGCGCATTCTTGAATCTTCTACCAGTTAATTTTGGCCAGAAAAAATTAAAGTGAGTGAAAGATTGTCTGCCTCTTTCTCCTTAATCCTTTTTAGTCAGTTCTTGTGTGATATTCTCTCTCCTTTGTCGTCAGCAGTTAAGACAATTTGGTATTATCATATATTACATAATTTAAGTCATGGAATATAATGGACTTCCTTTAATTATCCATGGAACTTAATGCACTATTTTTTAATATCCTCAATAAGAAAACAAATTAGTATAAAATTGACTTCTTTTCCCCTTTTACTTAGAGTGTATTTTATATCCTGAAAAAGATTAATTATTTCTCATGTAATTGAATTTGAAGATTATGATTAGCTATAAATATGATCACCATTCCCTTGAACATTTATGCCATGACTGACTTGAGAAGAATTTACTCTTGACCTTGATCACTTGATATTATAGATATGGATTGGGTGAAGGTTGAGAAGGATATTGATTAGCTGAAGAATACAAGTTTTCTATTATAATGAACATAGATACTACAGATGTCTGTATATGTACCTAAGTGCATTGGATAAATGCTGTATACAGTAAATTTTTTTACGTATATATGAGACACCCTGTTTCAGTGAAGTTCATTGGATGGCCTCATCTGTAACAGCAGATGTGATTAACAGACTCAATATACGATGCTCTTTCTCTCCTCTCATATCAATCAGTTTTCAGATATGAAACTTGATACAGCATTAATATATTTATAAATAATCTAGAAACCAGCATCCATATTCCCTGCATATCGTGTGTTGCCTAAAATAAAAACATAGATGAGTGACAGGATTAAAATACCATACTCCCTCATAATATTTTTGATATAGAACAGCTGAAAAAAAGGTGAAAAAGGGCATGGTACGATGAAGTCTTGTTATCGACCCTGTCTTTCAAATTGCTGATATGAAGATATTGCATCATGTTAGACAAGATAGTCTTTGAAGTGTGCTAAAGTAGCTTGTCTGATGAGAAAATGGAAACTGCAGAAGTGTAAGTATTGATGGAATGAAGAAGTAGCTGCAGCAATGACAGAAAAGAAGCAAACTTATAAAGTATGGTTGCTTAGAGACAAGATGAGGTGAAAGAGAGGTGCTGAGTGAAGAAGAGAAGGTTAGATAAGTGCATGTCAAAAGAAGCAAAATCAAGAGCCGTTACGAGGTATCTAGGTGTCTCTGAGACATTTGAAAGGCATATATAGATGTTTTGGAGGGAAGTGAAAGAACAAAGAGGTGAATCTGGCAAGATAAAGATGAATGTAGAGGGTTTAGAAGAATTAGCTAGCTGAAGGTGGTGGATAAGGTGTATGGGCAATTGTAGATTACCATACTTGGGAAGGCATATGAAAGAGTGATATGGAAATCAAAATGTGCATTCAGGTTTGGATGAGGATGTGTGAATCAAGTAGGATGTATTTTGGGTATCCATGGACTTTGAGAAATTATTTGACAGGATGAATAAAGAAGCATTATGGAGCGTCTTACAATTGTATGGCATGGATATATGTTGAATGCAGTCAGAAGGTTTTTCATAAGTAGGAGAGTATGTTAGGTGAGAATAGTGAGCGATTAATATATTGTAAATGTTAGGTTGCATCAGGGTTATGTGTTGTCTCATTGGTTATGGATGAAATGGTAAGGGAAGTAAATGAAAGAGTGCTAGGCAGAGGTTTGAAATTATTGAGTGAGAATTGAAGGTTATTAAAAGTCAGTACATTGCTATTTGTGTATGTCGTATCTAATTCTAAGGAGAGAGTTAAACGGTCGGTGACTGAGTATGTAAAAGAAGAAAGTTGCATTTGAAAGTAGGTAATAGCAGAGTTATGAAAAGTACAAGGAAAGTTGGTGGTAGCTGTGTGAGTGAATGTTTAGATTCTTGTGGAAGTGAAGAGTATTAAGTATCTGGTGCAAAGGTACCAATGCATGGAGGAGTGGATGCGGATTTGAGTTACAGAGTGAAGGAAGTGAGTGTTTGACAAGGTGGGTGAAAAGTGTCATTGGAAATTGGTAATATAGCATTCTATGCAAAGAGAGTGTATTATGATGGATCGTTTGTACCCGAAGAACTACTGTGCTGATGAAAAAGGTTAGAATACACGCAATGATGAAATTTAATGCCTCCTTTTTTGCTCATATGTGGCCACCCTGCTTGAACAAACTGTTATATTGAATACAAATATATAATGGGGTTTACTTGGAAGACTTTTCAGTATTCAAACTTCTCTCTCAATAAATAAAGAATGGCTGTTATACATAAGATTTTTCAAGGTATCTTGTAATGTTTGTGAAATGAGTAATTTGTGAATGATAAGGGCTTAATTATTAATGTTACTTCAGATTTAGATATTTTTGTGTATCCCTTGCGTCTGTACACTTAGTTTACTTCGCATTTTCATGTGTGCTCTATTTCTGTGTTTAGCTTTGGCTTGATCAGTGTGATGTATATTATGCATATTTGTTTTGGGAGCAAATAAACACTGTTAGAAAAGTAAGAGAGAGCATCATATGATGTATGAAGGTGCCTTTTTTATTTTTTTCTTCTTCCTTTAAATGTAGCCATCTTGCTGACTCTGGGAGAAGATAATATCTTGAAGGACGAAAAATTATTTGTACAATAAATTCTTCCTTTAACAGGTACCTGAACATGTGTGGGTCATCTGTGACTTTTAACCCTATACGGCAAGTCTTGGGTAGATGTAGTCATCTAGAGACCCTCAATTTAGCTTCGTGCCGGGCCTTGCCCCGAGGGGTTAAGAGATTACATGAAACTCCTCAGCTGGTCACCTTGCGAGCAGACATTGCGAGTGGTAAATTTGACGAAAATTCTGACCAGGGTGAAGATGATTAGATCTCATTTTGGCTGTTTATGAAGGTTGGTTATGTTTGGTTGCTCTTATAGTGTGTCCTTTGTAAAATTACTTCCAGTTTTTATTTTGCTTTCATGTGCATCATCTTGTATTTCTGAAGTTCTATACTTCTAGCAAATGTGAATATGTAAACTAATAAAGAATGTTTTAAAAATTAATTCATAAATATAAAATGAAACTGAGATGGTTTTCGCAAGT
This sequence comes from Halocaridina rubra, assembly GCA_037179515.1. NCBI lineage: Eukaryota > Metazoa > Arthropoda > Malacostraca > Decapoda > Atyidae > Halocaridina > Halocaridina rubra. Next base: position 28,815 of record JAXCGZ010013594.1, read on the forward strand.
TGTGTGTGAGTACTGTGAGGATTTTATAGCTTATTTTCTCACAGTTTTATCACTGCTTTGCTCCTTGTAAATTTATAGTGTTTTTAAAGATATTTTTAGTTTCAGCGCCTGAAATCATTTAATTTCTCACAGACAAAAATGAAAACTTAAGTAAGAAAATGATGATGACTGCCAAGCTCATGTGTCCAGTACAAAGTCAATCCATTTTGCCTCCCATCATGCTCTAACCATAAGGAGAAGAGCCATCATCTTCCCACAGAGCCCCACTCTTTAAAGCTAAGGTTATCTTGTTATTGCTCTGATAACCCTTTCTCCTTGGGAACTCTTCAGCTGGGAATGATGACCATGGCAAAAGTATATCTGATTCAATTCCAGCCTGAAGAAAAAACTCTACCCTCCGTCAGATATGTAAGCTGACTTAATGGAGGGCTGGTAAAGTCGTTCAGTGCATTCTCATTTGTCGTATTTTGTCTCTGCTTCAGTCTTTGTTTTTATATATAAATTCTGGCTTTAAACAGATATTTGGGTGGAAACTATATAAGCCCATTAGGGAGACTATTCTGTGTGTTTTATGTAAGAAAAAAATAATTTTGTTTGTAAGTGACATGAGATGACCATTCTTCTTAATATCTGATCATTCTTTTGCATTATACGCCATCTCTGCTGTTGCCGTTTGAATATGCCCAGGGAGTCTGTTCATTAGAGATAATAAGAAGTGAAGAGTCTCAGACTTGCCTCTTTCTGTAATATCCAAAGTATCACTGTTAACAGAAACATAAAGTTTTATATGCCTTATGAATCATGTTCACATGTGTTGATCATTGTATCAGCTTATTTTTTTTTATTTTAAAATATTTAAAAGCAAATGACAGTAACTACTTTTTTACCCATTAATTGTCGAAATATATTTAACAGCAAATGGCTGCCTCTGAGAATATCTCTTTGATCTTATTATCTTTAATTGGATCTTTAAATATTCCGAAGAAAAATTTAAAACTTCAATTTGTCTGTTCAAAATGCAGTAGCTAATATTTACCTTTTAATTCAATGTTGAAAAACTTTTTTCATCTTATTTGGTATCTGTTGGCTTAAGCAACTGTGCCTTCCCCACCCGGTTACTAATGATAATTTGTGCTGGTGCTCTGTTGTTTCTCATAATTTGATAAGTTCTTATAACTTCAAATATTGCATTAAGTTTGATTATGTTTTGGTAAAGCAATTGAAATCATGATGGCTTTATGTTGTTATATGAATTACTCTTAGATATAAGGTTATAAAGTTCTGTTGGTGGGTTATTATCTTTTATTACTAAAAGTTTAATGTGAATTATTTTGATGTAATTATTTGTTGTCATTGCTCTCTAAATTTTCATTTTGTTTTGATACCGTTGCAGGCTTGGGTTTAGAGCTATTTTTATTTGAATACTTTTTCAATTGCAAATGAACTCTTTAAAATGTATAAATTTCAATCTGCTGTTCTTGATAGAAGGCATAGTGATAGAAAGATTTTAAAGTAATCAGGTGCAGTTGTTACAATATTCTGAATTATTAAATTTTTTTAGTAATATCATAGACTTTAAATCTACTTGTGGGCTCTTGGAATACCACAATTTCTTTGTAGTGGTATATGCAGTGTATAGTAGATTCATTTGCCACTAAATCAAGCATTTATCGAGTGTATAGTATGGTAAGAACTTTGCTAGATCTCATTTTTTATTGAAGGTGTGACTGTTTAATTCTTAGATCACTGATTTTCTTGAAAACCATCCAGTATCTCAAATTGAAATTGGTCCTGACGTGCTCCATTCGTGAAATTATGTTTAGCATAATTTCCAAATATAATATTTAGTACTGAATATGAACTCCAGCTAGGAGATATTTACTGCCTTATTATTTTGTAGTTGCAGCAGAGTTTGTTAAGGTAAAAATGATTTTTACAGACCGCTTTCTGTAAATTGGTGTTGAATTTTGAAATAACTAAATTAAGTATATAATATACAATATTTACTTGGTCTATGTGAAATTGCACTATGCATATTCTTATTCATGCATGGGAAGCCATAAAGGAAAGGGATTATAGGTAAATGCAAATATTAAACTCATAATATGCAAATATAAATGCAGTAAATATATTAAGTTTATTTAATTGCAGTATTTCCAGTCAATGCATATATGTTATGTTATAAAATGGCAAATCTACCCAAAATGCCTGATCAGGTATTGCTGAAGTTCTATGCTTAAGTGCAGGTGAATCTATAGATTAACGATGACATACTTTCAAACCTTATGTTCTATTGAATTATAGCATATGTGTAATAGTTCTTTCAAATGTGAGTACAGTATATCATTATGAACCCAAGCCTGAAGCTGTGTTTTAAAATTAAAATTGCTGTATTATATTAATATAAATACACCTAGATGGAAACTCAAGTCTGGTTTTTAGGTTTTTAACATGATGCCTTATTCTACAAAACCAGTAGGGTGGATGCAACTGAACAGAAAAAAAGAGACAGCTCTAGAGCTAAATAACAATTTCACTTTATCTAAAATTAATTTGTATGAACTCAGGCCTTTGGCCATATGTTAAAATAGCACTTGCAGTATTTCTTAATGCAGGTTCTCTAGTATACACTCAATTCTGATGTCATGAGTTTCTTTTTAATTCAGTATTTGACTTTCAAAAGGTTTGTGGACATTTGGTTATATGGCAACTTGCACTGACTTTGAGAGGATATGCTAATATTTTTCTTTGTCATCACTTTTCTGTAGTAAGTACTTTCCTTAATTTCATGTGTTACCCGGTACAATAATTTTAGCAATATATTTGCACTACTTACAGCATCTTTATGTATATTATTCAGTAATATGTAATGAAATTTCATTACAACACGGTGATTTCAGTCATTATATGATTGTGTTTCATATGCAAGAAAGCCAGTTATGATGTCCCAATAGGGTAAATTTTTATTTCATACCAAATTATTTGTGTGTATGAAAATATTATCAACATTTGTGAACCCTTGGTAATTACTCTTAACAAAGTTGCAGAGTAGGCTTATCCATCGACACCATTGGGCCATGCTTCAAGAGTCTCTTTATCAAAGTAGAGAATATTTTCAGTAATTTGTTTGTATTTTATACAAAGTTTGTAGATATCTGTAGCTTGAATTCCTGTTTTAGGCATGTTGGTATTCTGATAACCTTATTGTACAGTTGCTGAACCTTTGTGGGAGATTGAAAACAGAGCAGTTTATTATTACATTTTACAATGAGTACAGTCAAAGGAAACAGTACAAGAAAGGATGCTCTCTTTTTTTGTATAAGAATTTTCATTTTCTTTAGGAAAGACATTTGAACTGCGGTGAAGAAGTAGAATTTGCTAGTTTCTATGGAACCATGATTTTGCTTAAGAATTCATATGTGAAGATTAGTTTTATCACAGTCATCTCCATTGATTTGTGAAGATTAGTTTTATCACAGTCATCTCCATTGATTAAGATTTATACTAGTTCCTGGGAAAATTTATATTGAAAATAATTTACTAAATATCTTTAGGATAATATTTTTTACTTGTGTATGAGTATGTTGTAAAATTGTTTATTGTGTCGACTGTACAGAAAAAAAAGAGAGCACTAATTCATGATAGAAATATAATTGAATAACTTTCAGATGTTTATTTAAGGTTTTGCTTGCGTATGAGTATGCCTATACAGTGTCAGCTCAAGAAAAAATAATATTTCTGCTCATGAAATTACTTTATTAAAGAACAAAATTATATTTATTTTATTTCTTGCATTTTAATATCTATTACGTAAATATATCATGGTCAGCTCAACAGATTATAAGTAAGTTGTTGAAGATTAAAGTGTGAAGTTCTTACAGAAATGTCTAATTGAAGCATACTTTGCAGTATTCTTTTATTGCAATGACAGTTTATTTGTTCTGCACTCCTCTATTTTTATGTTGTTTTTCATGATTTTTATTAACATACACACTATATAACTTAAAGAAAAATATTGTATTTTAATGTAAATAATAACTAGATTTTTATTTATGCAGTACAATATATCGTAGTGCTATATTCACATTGTATATTTTCATTTGACTTCACATTAGTAAAAAGACAAGACATTTCCATAGTAAAGCACTCTTTGTTGTTTGATCTGAATGATTTTTCATCAGTGCAATTTCATACTTTAATGTCCTGTTCTAACTTATAAAGGGACATACGTAATATAATGTGCCTTTCGCAGTCCATAACAAGTACATACCAGTGAGTCCCAAATTCTAAGGTAACCCATAAGCGCAGGTGATGTACACGTGGTTATAATTGTGACAAATTAGTGTTTAGTCCTTCTTAAGAGATTTATTATATATATTGTAAGCTGTATTCACACCATATAAGTAATTTATTGTTTATCAGATGCTCTACATATACTGAATGGGGTCAGTTATTAATTATGGCAAGTTATCCAAATCGGTGTACTCTGAAAACTAGGTATCAGTTCATATACATTGATATGAAAAGTTAGTAATGTCAAGGTATGCATATGACTTGAGCATTAATTGGTGTGAACGCAGCCACTTATGTTTATTCATCTCCTAAGCAGCAATTGAAGAATTTGGATGGTATGTCTTGATGCTGTATATTAAAGAACATTAGCCATGTAATTTGCTATTGTTTTTATGGGGGGATCGATTAATGACAGAGTCCTACAGCTCACTGACATCTCAATATAAAACAGAAAAACTTCAATATGTAGTGTGTTTCTTTTGAAAGAAGAGGAGGTAGGATTGTTTAAAGCAAAGGCATGCTTTCTCATTCTCAAACCCTCATTCACATAATTTATAAGTTATTGGTATATATGTTGGAAATATAAATTACTGGTATAAATGTACAGTCCTAAGCTTATGTTTTATCCCCTCTTATGACATTGATACATTTTGCCTTGTACTTTAATAATTATTAGAACCTTGTTGATTTTGTTTGTTTATTTGATATGCTAACAGAAACTGCTGTAGTTTGACAAATATTTTATGTGTATAGTATTGTGAAACAAGATTTTCATGATATGTTTCATTGACTAAGAGGAGAGTTGATATTTCTTGGCATTCCAGTGCTGTATCATGGAACAGCCTCAGTTCTCTTGCTAAGTATGGAAGTTACAGTTTGATAAGTATGGTCCTTTATGTGAATATCGATGATGGTATCCATGTATATTTGATAGTATGGTTTGATCTGCTTCAACCTCAAGGTTCTTATTACCTTTTTATTTCAAATACTGCCAAACTTAATTGATATAAAATTATAACTTGTCATTATTGCCTATCAATTATCAAGATAATTGTTTATTAGGAAGTCTCCTTTCCTGTAGTAAAATAGACTTGCCTTAAATTTAGTAAGGATTGCTATACAGACGGAAACTATGAATAGCTGTATGATTAATTATTAATTTTTTCAGCATGTGGCCACCTTATAAATTAACAATGATTCAATTGTCACCGATTCTCTGGGAGTACTGCTGTTATCTTTATCACTTGTATTTTAGAAGGTATATGAGTACCCTTCATGTTTTGTAAAGCATATTTATACTGTTTATACCTTCATGTAAATATCTAAATGATAGTAATTGAAGCGATTTTAGAAAAATTTATTCAATAATATTGATAAATGAAACAAAAATTGTTTTTACTGCTAAATGCTGAAAATGTCATTAATGAAGCATAAACCCTAAAGATATCAGAGATGAATTATTTCAGTATTTCTAATGGTACTAGAAGTGTGTTAAAGTTAAGCAACTTTTCCGTTTTTCACTTCCGGATTAAATTCATTTCACATAACTCCTTAAGCTTTTGAGTAGAAAAACTGCTCTGATCTGTCATGTGAATATATTTAAGCTTATACAGTATGTTGTAATTTGAACAATCAGCAAGTTTTATTTATTTTTGAAATTTTAAAGTATAGTATGTAATGCTTCTTTTTTTAATTATATTTTGATTTTTACTAATATACAAATATGGTATATGTTTTCTTCATTAGTTAGCCATTTGTAAGCCTTTACTCATGTATAGGTCAAAGTCTTGTTACTGATATGAATTAAGAGATGCTGTAAAAAGGTCGACTTTTTGCTATGTATACGAAAAGAAGAAAATTTAAAATGACAGGTAAATAAAGAAGTGTGTACTAGTGGCAAAATTCAAATAGCATTGTAGAAGATTTACATTGAATTCATTTTTTTTTTTTTACTTTTGTTGAGAATTTAATGAATTATATAAAATACTTTTTGCAGTTATTCACTATATTTGAGTTACAGTAGTATTGTTTTAGGCATTAAAAGAATTGATATTAATATTGAAAATCTTTAAAGGAAGTAGGTCTAGTGTTGGAAGCCATTACATATTCAGCAGTGACACGGAGAAACAGTGCGAAAAGAGAGTGCTATTGAAGATTCTCATAAGCAGTTGAAGCTTAACATGTACTGTTCTAGATTGTCTGTTATTAGATGTCAGTATCAAGTACCTGTATGTTACTGTACATGAAAACCCCTTTTAATTTAGTAACTGTAAAAAATTATGGTGTATCAGAATAGAAATTTCTTGATATTAGTTCAGTGGATATATTCTTTCATATGTTTACAAATTTTATGAAGCTCTGAATCATGTAGTGGTTTTTAAACTTTAGATTTGTCAAAAAAATATTTAAAATTGTCAGTATTCAGAAATTAATTATGGTGCTTTTTCCCCATGGTAAATGAGTTCAATAAAGTCTGTCTCATATATGAAATATTATGTATTGCATTTTTTTATTTGATATGTGATGATTTACACACAGGAAACTAGCGGCAAGGCCATAATCTGAAGAACTAAAGATAATGAGAATAAGCCATCCTACCAGATTCTCACCTACACCTTGAGTATATTTTTGGGGGGAAGAAAGTAATGTAGGGGAATGCCAGTGCCTCCATTTAACTATACCTTTAAGTCACCATTTGTCATATACAGGCCATACTTGGGCAATATTTTTACTCTCTTGTCTAGGAAATATTGTTTTTTTTCCATTCATACTCTCATTCCAACGTGATGGCAATAACAAAAAGAATAAATAAAAATTATACTTTCTGTTCACCATTACTAGTCTCTTAATTTGAAGTTCAGTTCTTTCAAGAAACTTTATTATGTACCCTTTTTACCATTGCTACGTTACCGACATCTTTATTTTACCTTTCGACCTCTTCGTTTTCCTTTACCCAACTTTTACATTTGCACACTACCAAAATGTTATTTTAAATATATAAACAATTCACTGAATCCTGTTCAACACACATTTTCGTATCCTACTTCTCTCACTCCAAGCTCAACTTCAACTTTCCGTAATTTTTCCTGCAACTGTTTTGCAAAATCTTTAGCGTATTTTTACTGTCACCACGTTTCTCTTCCCTTCACTTCTAACATATCTTTACCAGGAAATCGTCTGACATCCTGAGCAGCACCACTGAATACATTTACATCCAACACCCACTTTAATTTCCCGTTCCCCAAATTGAAAGGAGATATACACCTTCCCCATGTGATCCTCATATCTGTGGGTTTTCTTACCAAAATATCAGATTTACGAATGTATGGAATTTGCCAGCTTCTATCCCCCCCATCCCATTTATTGTACTAATTGCAAAGAGATTTGATTTGTTTTTCAAGTTGGTATAATTGGAAGTTTAAAGTTTGCCAATTATAATAAGCGCTGATTTAGAAATGGATTTTGAAAGTATTCAATATAACTTTACTACCTAGTGCCCTTAATTTTGTGCATGTGCTGTATAGATTTAGAGAGGACACCAGTCTTGAAAGGTCAGTGAGAGTTTCCTTGATAAATATTTACAACCTTATTTTTAGTATACATTTTGTTTCTCCTTATGCAGAAAAAGTATACTGTATGTAGAATTTCTGTATCGTTCTTCAAGCAAGATATCCAATTTTTTTGTAGTTTGTATTTCTATCGTGTGTTTGGCTGGGCATCATTCTCCACGTAGATCCTGTTATGATGATAAATATTAGTGCTTATATTATTTTATACTTTCTCTGAGTGGAATGTTGACACAAAACCATTTAATGGAACTGTACAGAAACTTGTTTGTAATGTACAAAGATTCATTTTTTATACTGTAAAAATAGATCTCTCATATTTTATTTATCATTGTAGTGTTATTTGTAATTCAATAATGTTCATAAATTTTAGATGTTGGTTATTTTGTTTATTTTACAGGTTTTTTTATTCTTGGACTGAATGTTACCTTCAAATCGTATTGCAAGTAAATTTAAGGTTTTGCTCTGCAATGATAATTGACAACATGTAAATTATGTTAATTTCTTTGTGGGTATAGTATCAGATGTTCTGCTTTCTGCCTTTTGAGTCTAAAAGTATATATATTTTGAGTTTATATGTATATTTTTATACTTGAACATTCGTATGTAATTGGTAACTTGTAGTCATGCTAAAACTGTCAAAAAGTTTTTCCTACAGTCTATCCTGTACTCTTTGTAATGTTGTTTCAAAAAAAATTTCCTGTCATGTACTTTACTATGCAGTTTCAACATAGAGTACTTTAAGTTTTCTTTTAGATTCAATATTTTGTATATTTTTACATTTCACAAATTTGTTTAGATCTTTACTTTTCATATTTTGATTTTCCTGCCTTCTAATGTAAAGTATTGTTGTATATAGAGATTTACGAGTTCAGATTTTTATGTCATGTTTCTCATGATCATGGTCAGTGTTTATTCACAGATGTCATTTTCAGACCTTCTTTACTGTAATAACCAAGTTCTTAGTAAATGCTTGAGGCTTCATGTGCAGAGTCTGTATTGTGTGTACGATCGAATACTTACGTGTATGTTGGAAGTCGTGTGCACTCGAGCAATAACTAAGAATGTGGATCCTTCTTCGTATGTATGACTGATAATTCATATAAAAAACAAAACCATTTTATAAAAGTGGGCTTAGCACAATCGTGCATATTGTAGTTCAATCCCAGTTCTGTGCACATGGTGTGGTGAGACTATATATTTCTTCTACTGTCTTAACTTCAAATTGTATGACTTATCAGCCATATTATATTGATTCACACAGTATATTTTAGCGTAGGGTCTGGGAGACATTATTGTATATACAAGCCCGAGTTAAATAAGCACAATTAATGAGCAGCAATATTTCAGAATTTACCTTTGATTCCAGATTCACTGTTTCTTAGTTATGTAAAGAAAATAGCTTAAGGAATCTCTGGTTAAGATTACAGAAAATTGTGTGCTCTAGCTATTTTGTGAGGCGTACTGAACATATGACTAGTCTCCAGAATTTTTGTATTTTGTTCTGCAGTGGTTTCCTGATGTTTAGTGAATTGTATTATTTACATAAATCGCAGATGGGAGGGAGTTATAAAATTTTTTTAAGTTAAATCAAGTTGATATAACTGAATTACTGTTCACAAGTTGCCTGTTGCTTAGTTATTTTTAATACATTTATTTTCATATTTTCAAATTAAAAAAGCAATGTTATAATGGAAGATCTGATATGCATTTACTACCAAAACAGAACATTGTACATAAATGTTCCCTTGTGTTTCACAGATCTTGTTCACAAGAGAAAGAGGCCTTGGCTTTATCATATCTGACTTTAAAGAAAATAGCCTGAAAGGTAGAGAGAAAAATTAGACTTGGTCACAAAGGCTTTATTAATTTTATTGAAGTGTAGCATGTAGACTGTAATAGAATAGTTTGAGTCGCAACCATTTCAACTTTATATTAATTTTGTCACTGCCACATATTGAGGATTCTTCCATGTGAAAATAGATAACTGGCAGCAAATTTCAGTTCCAACTCTGGTTCTTTTCTCTCAGATCATATAAAATTTTATATGGCAGTCAGTTAAAGGAGAATAAGTATAATGGGCCATGCTTTCTACCTCTTGTAAACATGATCATGTTAGATAGATATATTAGAGATGAACTATTAAAGTGTATGGATAGTTTGAGTTGATTCATTAACCAAAACTTCTTTAGTACTTTTATAACCTTGTGCAGTAGGTGGATTCTATCCAAGTTGTCGAGTGGCCTCTGCCTCCTATGCTCATTATCTTTCTCTAAATTCTCCTCTCTCTTGGAACAGGGTGTTAAGCGGCCTCTGTCTCCCATTCTCACTCTATTTATTTCTTATTCTTTTGGAATTGGGTTTTCTATCCAAATGCAGTATTGAGTGGCCTCTGCTTCCCATACTCAATTTCTGTATTTATTTCTTATGCATTTTTTCGTCCTCCCTTTGGGATAGGGGTATAATAATACCACCTCTGCGTTGCCCTGCTTGTCGTGGAAGACAACTAAATGGCTCAGAGTGAGGAGACTGGGAACCCACCCTTCTGTATTTTCCTCCTGCAATTAGTCAAGGTGCACTGTGGAAGTCTGGTAGAAGAAAAGCAAACAGAACCCTAATATTGGGGTCTCAACGTGCATAGTTGCCGTGAGAGTTAAAGAGAGGATATTGGTTGTATGAATAAGGATGGTTGTATTAGCGTTGAAAGTAACTTGAAAGGAAAAGGTGTAGATAGAGGGTTAGGAAGAGGAGTGGGCCAAGTTGGTGAGTGCAGAGATGAGTAAGTGTATGGTTGAGTGGAAGGAAGTGTCATCAACGATTACAATATATGGGTAAAATGAGTTTGGGATGCAAGGATTTGGCGTTTGTGAGTGTTATGGTCCTGGTAGTGATAGAAGTGATGAGGAAAGAGAAAATTTTTGAATAATTTGAAAATGTGTGTGGAGGTTATTAGAATGAATGTGAATGTGGTCGTGATGGGAGGTGTAAATGCTAAATTAGGAAATGAGCCAATAGTATTGGATGTGAATGCATAGAGAGGAACTACTTCTAGAATGTCTGATCATTATTTAGTGGAAGGTAGAGTCAGAGTAGAAGAAAAATGGAGAAAGGAAGTGATATGCTGAGAGTGAGCAAACTGAATAAGAAATAGAAAGAATGCAAGTCTGATAAATAAGTGGAATGTAGTGAGAGGTCAATGAGGGAGTGAAAGAAGAATGGAAGTGTTTTAAGGAGTGTATGAAGTTTGCAGACGTAGTGTGTGAGAGAATAGAAATAGGAAGGGTAGTGAATGGTGGAATGAAGAGGTGATTGTGGCAATGGCTTAAAAGAAGTGGGCATGTGAAGTATGGTTGCAGAGAGGAAATGTGGAGGCATATGAAAGGTAGAGAGCATAGAATAGGTTAGCTAAGTGCGCGGTGAGAGAAAGCTAATGTGAGGTAGGTAGATGCTTGTCTGAGATTATTAAAAGGAATAAAAATATGTTCTGGAAGGAAATGAAAAGAGAGCAGAAAGGCGAGTCTGCTAGGGAGGAGAGGGGGAATGAAGCAGCTGACCAGTTCCTGGTGGACGAGATAAAGGCTATGTATTTCAAAGAACTGGGTCCCAACAGACTGGAGGAGTGCATGTGTAGTACCACCTTAATAAGGGAAAGGGAAATAAGTAAGGATGTAGTAGTGTTACAGGAATTTGTTGAGTGTATCTGGCAAGGTATATGCAAGTGTTGATCAAAGGAATTAGGAAGAGAACTGAGAATGATCAGAGAAGAGTAGTCTGGATTCAGGAGAGGAAGAGGGTGTGGTAATCAGGTATTTGTTATAATATAGTCGTTTGAGACTCCTACAGAAAAGTAAGGACACTTTTAGGGCTTTCGTGGACTTGTAAAAAGTGTATTACAGGTTTGATAGCGAGTTCGTTGAATATGGTTAGGAGTTTTTACATGATTAGTAGAGCATGTGTTTGAGTCGGGAATGGTAAGTGTTGCCATGGCTGTTTACTGATGATTAAGACATGAAAGTCATATATAAATAAACTGTATCTACATACCAAGGGGTCCTACTAGCTGTGAAATGGGGTACATGGTTGTCAACATTTCCATTTTCCTACTTCTATCTTCATATTTAAAATCTGCTGCACATCAGGTTAGAATATTCCTTCATGAAAAGATTATTGTGTACTTTACATTTTCTCCACCTAGCATAAGAACAATATGTAAAATACAAGAATAATTAACAAAGTAATAACCTGCAAGCAGGGACCTTCACTAAATATTTGTCTGTTTAATACCCAGACTCCAAGAGTGCAACAGTACAATAGTTTTAAATGTAATGAGTAAAAAGCAAATACTCTGCTTCTAATTTACTTACCACAAACTCACAACATAAAATTTACCTCTGGGAACAATATGTTCTGATATACGGTACTGTGTTGTACTGTACAAGACTATGAAAAATATGACAATATGAGACAATAGAAGTGATTTTGATTGTATTCTGATAGATTCTGAAGACCGATAAGTATATCTATATAATACCACTAACAATGATTACTGTGATCTGATGTGCAACTATCCTCTTACATCCCGCACAGGTGGTGGACGATGATGTTCCACCAAAGGTCTCCAGCCATTTGCATGAAGGGCTAATATATCTTGTATCAAAAACCTTAGCCGAAAAGACAATGTCCCACTGTCAAGATGGATCTCTATATGACTGCAGCTCTGCTCTAGTAGCTCCTATAAAGATATGATATTATAAATGTGATAATTTCAATATTATTTTAAAATACTTTATGCATTAAGCTATTTTTCTCCAGCCATGGTTACCATTGTGACCATAACCAGAGGAACTTTATGGGAAAAAAAATACCTTACTAATATTCCCTGCATGCTGAAAAAGCCAACTAATATTGCTATGAAAGAAATAAAATATTAATTACATGAAGGTCATAGATCACACTGGTCATGGAAATTGTATTTCAATGAAAAAATGAAAAGTTTAATTTACTGTTATTTGTATGTCTCTCTCTCAGTATTTTAAATGTCCACATTTATTTGTTTTAGCATAAGGCAAGTTTGGAAGATTTAAACCATTTTGCAAATTACCAAAATATAAATTTACATCTACTTCACTTTGGCACTACATTCAACCGCAGCTAGCAGGGTGACCACCATTCCGAAATATTAAATAAGTGAAGCAGAACAGCTTTAATATCCTGTCCATCTGCATTCCTTCCATCAGCTGTATATTAGGAAAGATAGGATTGCCAGTCTCCCTCCCCTATCCCTATAACTCCATGCTTACAAGAGATGGAGAGGAGGAGAATTGGAGTGCTGTGTCTGCAGGAGACCAGGTGGAAAGGAAATAAGGCAAGGGAACAGGGTGAGGGTTTCAAATTATTCTATAGTGGAGCAAATTAGGAAGGGAGGAATGGTGTAGGAATAATACTATCCAAAGACCTGAAGGAAAGCTTACTTGGTGTGAATAGAAAGAGTGACAAAATTATGAGTTTAAAGCTGGGACTGGTAGAAACGGTAGTCAATGTGGTTTGTGCCTATGCCCCACAACCTGGTTGTACAGCGGAGGAGAAGGATGTATTTTGGGAGGAGACGGACCAGGAGCTTAGAACAATTCCTGTAAGGGAGAGGGTAATTTTGGGAGGAGATCTAAATGGCCACTTGGGAATCGGGAGAGCTGGGATAGGTAGAGTTCATGGGGGGTGGGCGAGAGAAATGAGGGGGGAGAGAGAGTGATTGATTTTGCAGTGGCATTTGATCTGGCATTGGTCAACACATTCTTTGAGAAAAAGGAAAACAGATTGATTACATACAGTAGTGGTGGAAGGGAGAGCCAGATAGATTTATTGCTGTGCAGGAAAGACCATCTGAAGGAGATTGGCAACTGTAAAGTAATAAATGGGGAGAGTGTAGCAGGGCAACATAGGCTAGTAGTAACTGACTGCAGGCTCAGGAAATGTAGGAAAAGTAAGAAGCGGAGAAGAGACCCAAAGATAAAGTGGTGGAGATTGAAAGATGCAGAGCTGAGAGCTATGTTTAAGGGAAGAGTGTTGGAAGCAATAAGGTTGCATGAAGATGTACAAGAATGGTGGACAGAGAATAGTAAGGTGATTTTGAGGGTTGGTGAGGAGGTACTTGGAAAGTCATTAGGAAGGAAACCCCCAAATGATAAAGAGTCATGGTGGTGGAACGAGAGAGTGCAAGAATGGGTGAAGAACAAGAAAGAAGCTAAGAAAAAGGCAGATTTATCAGGCCTGGAGCAGGATAAAGAAGAGTACAAGCAGGCAAAGAAGGAGGAAAGGAGAGCAGTAGCAAAAGCAAAGGCAGAGAAATTGAATGAATTCTATGAAGAGCTGGAAACACCAGAAGGAGAGAAGAAAATATGGCGAATTGCCAAGGCACGAGATGCAGCAACCAAGGATTTGACCCAAGTAAGACAAATAAAGGATAACTATGGAGTACTTCTAGCAGAAGAGGATGAAATAAAAAGCAGATGGAAGCTTATTTTGAAGGATTACTAAATGGAGAACCCAAGAGCAGTATTTGAAGATGGACTTCCGAATGAAGCAGTTACAACAACAGTGGCTAGAAGAGAGGTAGAGCGGGCAGTAAGGAAAATGAAAAATGGAAAGGCAGCAGGACCTGATAAGATGCCAGTGGAGGTATGGAGGAGTCTTGGAGAGGAAGGCATAGATATCTTGTGGGACTTAATGCAAAAGATCTTTAGTCAGGAAAAGATGCCAGAGGAATGGAGAGGAAGCTTAATCATCCCAATCTATAAAGGGAAGGGAGACATTCAGGAGTGTGGAAACTATAGAGGTATAAAGTTGTTAAGTCATACTATGAAGATATGGGAGAAGATCATGGAGAGGAGACTCAGAGAGGTAACGACAATTGGGGATGAACAGTTTGGCTTCATGCCTGGAAGAGGGACAGTGGATGCCATATTTGCCTTGAGACAAATGATGGAAAAGCATAGGGAGAAACAGAAAGGACTGCATATGGTCTTTATTGATCTGGAAAAGGCATATGATCGAGTAACACGTCAAGAGGTGTGGAGGTGTATTAGAGAAAAGGGAGTCCCCGAGAAATATGTAAGAATCATCCAAGATATGTATGAGATGGCAGAGGCAAATGTTAAGAGCAGTGTGGGCTTGACGAAAAGTCTCTCAGTAAATGCTGGTCTGCGTCAAGGGTCTGCTTTGAGTCCATATCTATTTGATCTGGTCTTGGATGTAGTAACCCAGGGTATTAGAGATCAGCCTCCGTGGTGTATGCTCTTTGCAGATGACATTGTACTGTGTAGCAACAGACGAGAGGTAGTGGAGGAGAAGCTTGAGGAGTGGAGAAGAGTGATGGAGGATAAAGGACTGAAAATCAGCAGGAAGAAGACAGAGTACTTGAGGTTGAGTGATGATGAGGATGGGGAGGTCAATTTGCAGGGGAAGGTGTTGAAAAGAGTTAAAAAGTTCAAGTATTTGGGATCAACAGTAACAGAGGATGGTGGCCTAGAGTCAGAAATAACCCACAGAATACAAGCGGGATGGAAGAACTGGAAGAAAGTGTCTGGAGTGCTGTGTGACAGGAGAATAGGGATTAAGTTGAGGGGTAAAGTGCATAAGACAGTTGTGAGACCTGCGATGATGTATGGAGCAAAGACATAGGCAATAAAGAAGACACAAGAGAAAAAGCTGGATGTGGCAGAGATGAGGATGTTGAGATGGATGTGTGGGGTGACAAAAAGAGATAAGATCAGAAACGAGGTAATTAGAGGTACCTCAAAAGTTAGAGAAATATCAGATAAGATACAAGAAAGTAGACTAAGATGGTATGGTCATGTCGTTAGGAGGGATGAACAGTAGAGTGATGGAAATGGATATACAGGGTAGGAGAAGGAGAGGGAGACCAAAGCGTAGGTGGAAGGATTGCATCAATGACGACCTGAGGTCTAAAGGTTTGTTGGGTGATGAGGTATGGGACAGAAACAAATGGAGAAAACTGGCCAGAAACATCGACCCCACATAAAAGTGGGAAAAGATGTAGACGAAGAAGAAGAAGAAGAAGAAGATACACACGTATACATATTTTGTATGGATGGTGATGAGGAGAAATTATTTAACCTACGTATTTTCTTTGTGTTGTCAAGGTAAATTAAGAGGGATATCCCTGGAAGTGAAGGAGAAAGAATCTGGCCTCATATTTTCTGCATGTCATAGGAGGCAATTATAAGAGATATCCTTGGTGTTTGTAGGGAAAGATTTCTAATCTTATATTCCCATGTCATAAGAATTTAGTGCAAGGAATATCCCTTGTGAAAAAAAATATTTCCTGCATAGGTGAACCCATACATTTGATATGTCTGTGTGCATTTATATAAGATAACATTAAGGCCATAATTATTTATAAATATACTCAATTTTGTGAATACATAAGCCTTCATAACTTAGCAAGATGGACGCAACTATAACTGAAAAACTGAAGCAGTGGACTACATCCCAATGCATCCATGCTTTTCCTCTTCAGGAAGTTTTGTGACAAGTAAATAAATTAAGAGAAAAACTTGTCATGGCCCTACTTGCCCATTCATTTTAGTCGATTCCAAATGATACTTTGGGAAAATAAGTGTACAATTCTTCCTTCCCTTTCCTAGGGATTCATATTCACTACAGGAATTGAAAATATAGGAAAATAAGATCCTAAGTTCTGCTCCCCACCATGGTTCACATAAAGAGTATCTTTACCAAAATCTCTGAAATAAGAAGGAAAGGAAAGAGGCATAAAAAATATGGTACCCACAGTCTACTCAACAGGCTAATGGAGTACAGTATTATATGGAACATCAACCTCCTACACTTGGAATGGTAATTATAAACAAAGTGTATATAGCTGCCATAAGTGATACATAGATATCTATTATGGAGAATATATAGCCGGAATTCCAAGCTAAACCTAATACTACAGACGAAAATAATATAGCTGACATATGACTAGCTAAGTTTTACAATCTTTTTTAATTGTAAAAATAAATACATACTAAAATGACTTACCCCGTGTGTTGGAATTAGCTCTAGGCCCACAAAGGAGAGTAGGCGACATAGACATTCTAGTGAACGCTCATCACTATGTGGAAGAAACGTTTCTACCATTGTGGACACCTGATTGCTTGATATTACCCCAACCTTAAGCAGTTCACTGACAAACCTTGGAAGAATGTATGGAATTAATTATTTACATATACCTTATCTATCATGCTTAATTACTTTCATACACTTTATAATAAATGTTCACCTTTTTTAAACACGATAGTATATTCCTTGCTCTGATGACTCAGGTAGAGGACAATATGTATGAAACAAAAACAAAATTAATAAGGACAGGATAAATTAAAATGATAGAAAACTTTACAGAGATCCCAAACCGTTAAGTTAATTGGACCAAAATCTAACGGAAATACTTATATAAAAGACGTTATCTTGTTCTTTGAGCAAACATCTTAATCAGAGCTAAACCTTCCTGACAGAATCCAAAAAACTATAAGCTCACCTTAAATGACCAACAAATCTTTGTCTTACAAGAATTTCTTCATAGATGGTGTATGTTGAAACAGGTCCCTGAAAATTACAAACAGATAAACTTATTATAATTAACCCCTTTAAATTAAGCTACAAGTGTCACATATATTCCATATAAAAGTCACTATATATCATGACTATAACAAGTCGTCAGTGGTTGCTAGGAGCAATTTCTCCTTGTTTTACATATGCAAAATGGGATCTATATGGTAACAAGGTAAGAACTGTTTTATTAAGTAAAGTTATGCATTCATTCAGAAAATATCACACATTATATATATATATATATATATATATATATATGAATCATTTTTTTACCCCGACCGGGACTCGAACCTAGGACTTATGATTACTAAGTCAAGGCGCTACCACTACACCACAGAAGGTTAAAAGGAACCCAACCTTATAGCTTATATCTGCTATACTTAGGAATGAACGCATCTAACTGAATGCCACTATGTTCATATTACAGATTCCCCAACCTCACTCGTGGCTTCATTTTAGCATTTAATTCAATTCCCAATCTCATTCGGGCCATGAAATTATCAAATAAGCACATTACATATGTGAAAACATGAATCATTTTTTACCCCGACCGGGACTCGAACCTAGGACTTATGATTACTAAGTCAAGGCGCTACCACTACACCACAGAAGGTTAAAAGGAACCCAACCTTATAGCTTATATCTGCTATACTTAGGAATGAACGCATTCTAACTGAATGCCACTATGTTCATATTACAGATTCCCCAACCTCACTCGTGGCTTCATTTTAGCATTTAATTCAATTCCCAATCTCATTCGGGCCATGAAATTATCAAATAAGCACATTACATATGTGAAAACATGAATCATTTTTTACCCCGACCGGGACTCGAACCTAGGACTTATGATTACTAAGTCAAGGCGCTACCACTACACCACAGAAGGTTAAAAGGAACCCAACCTTATAGCTTATATCTGCTATACTTAGGAATGAACGCATTCTAACTGAATGCCACTATGTTCATATTACAGATTCCCCAACCTCACTCGTGGCTTCATTTTAGCATTTAATTCAATTCCCAATCTCATTCGGGCCATGAAATTATCAAATAAGCACATTACATATGTGAAAAATGATTCATGTTTTCACATATGTAATGTGCTTATTTGATAATTTCATGGCCCGAATGAGATTGGGAATTGAATTAAATGCTAAAATGAAGCCACGAGTGAGGTTGGGGAATCTGTAATATGAACATAGTGGCATTCAGTTAGAATGCGTTCATTCCTAAGTATAGCAGATATAAGCTATAAGGTTGGGTTCCTTTTAACCTTCTGTGGTGTAGTGGTAGCGCCTTGACTTAGTAATCATAAGTCCTAGGTTCGAGTCCCGGTCGGGGTAAAAAATGATTCATGTTTTCACATATGTAATGTGCTTATTTGATAATTTCATGGCCCGAATGAGATTGGGAATTGAATTAAATGCTAAAATGAAGCCACGAGTGAGGTTGGGGAATCTGTAATATGAACATAGTGGCATTCAGTTAGAATGCGTTCATTCCTAAGTATAGCAGATATAAGCTATAAGGTTGGGTTCCTTTTAACCTTCTGTGGTGTAGTGGTAGCGCCTTGACTTAGTAATCATAAGTCCTAGGTTCGAGTCCCGGTCGGGGTAAAAAATGATTCATGTTTTCACATATGTAATGTGCTTATTTGATAATTTCATGGCCCGAATGAGATTGGGAATTGAATTAAATGCTAAAATGAAGCCACGAGTGAGGTTGGGGAATCTGTAATATGAACATAGTGGCATTCAGTTAGAATGCGTTCATTCCTAAGTATAGCAGATATAAGCTATAAGGTTGGGTTCCTTTTAACCTTCTGTGGTGTAGTGGTAGCGCCTTGACTTAGTAATCATAAGTCCTAGGTTCGAGTCCCGGTCGGGGTAAAAAATGATTCATGTTTTCACATATGTAATGTGCTTATTTGATATATATATATATATATATATATATATATATATATATATATATATATATATATATATATATATATATATATATATATATATATATATATATATATATATATATATATATATATATATATATATATATATATATATATATAGTAAGGAAGCCCATCAGTGAAACAAAACTTATAAAACAATGCTATATTTCGGATCCTAACTGGATCCCTTCTCAAGTGTATGTGCTTGAGAAGGGATCCAGTTAGGATCCGACATATAGCATTGTTTTATAAGTTTTGTTTCACTGATGGGCTTCCTTACTATTTAGTGCTGTATGTTAACAGTTTGTACTTATATATATATATATATATATATATATATATATATATATATATATATATATATATATATATATATATATATATATATATATATATATATATATATATATATATATATATATATATATATATATATATATATATATATATATATATATAATATATATATATATATAATCGGTCTTAATTGAACTTATAGTAACATTTCTCAACTGAATGAAAAGTCATTTTATTCTAGCATGTTTGAAAAAGATTTATCCCAATCGATGTGGAGGAATGAGTTCCTCCCTTTTATAATTTGTGTATCATATGCAGCAAGTGAGAGAGATATCCTTAGTCTTGTGTGAGAAGAAGACTGTCTCATCTTCTCAGCATTTTATAGGAATTGACTGAAAATTATTGGGAAATGAGGCATCAGGCATTCCCTCACTTCTTGATGTTTTTGTCTTTGTTGGAGAGCAGATTATACATACATATACAATGTCCGTAAACCCCTTCCTTAAGGCGGTGACCAAGTCAAAGCACACACATTCACCAAAAGCTGATATACTTTAATCATTCCTCTTAGCTCCTTGGAGTTAAGAGGTTGCCACATTTCCCCCTCCCACCACCTTACTTGGGTCACCCATAGGGTAAGCAGTTCATAGAAGATAACTTCTATAAACTGCTTCCCCTATGGGTGACCCAAGTAAGGTGGTGGGAGGGGGAAATGTAGCAACCTCTTAACCCCAAGGAGCTAAGAGGAATGACCATAGTATATCAGCTTTTGGTGAATGTGTGTGCTTTGACTTGGTCACCTCCTTAAGGAAGGGCTTTGCAGACATTGTACATGTATGTATAATCTGCTCTCCAACAATGACAAAAACATCAAGAAGTGAGGGAATACCTGATGCCTCATTTCCCAATCATTTTCAGTCAATTCCTATAACATGCTGAGAAGATGAGACAGTCTTCTTCTCACACAAGACTAAGAATATCTCTCTCACTTGCTGCATATGAAACACAAATTATAAAAGGGAGGAACTCATTCCTCCACATCAATTGGGATAAATCTTTTTCAAACATGCTAAAATAAAATGAATTTTCATTCAGTTGAGAAATGTTACTATAAGTTCAATCAAGACCGATTTATATATATATATATATATATATATATATATATATATATATATATATTATATATATATATATATATATATATATATATATATATATATATATATATATATATATATAATATATATATATATATATATATATATATATATAATATTTTGATGCATAATGCCTTTTCCTTTACAAATGGATAAATACATTTGTAATAGTAGTTAAAAGATGGCCCATTCAATATAGCTGGTGATATACTTATTTTTTTTTTCATAAAGATAGCTATGTGCCCAACTGAACAAAAGGGATGGGTCAGTTAAGTTTATATGTTCTAAAATATATAACTATACATATTGGTTATTTTTGTAATATCAAGCACAGTAGTTTAAGCACCTGACTCAGGATGCGACAGACCCATGTTTGAGCCCAATGAGGGGCGATAGGAAGAGTATTCAGTTCTAATTCTGCAGCTCCAACATATATGTGTCCATCCCCGTATTGGATATTAACAGTGACACAAACACTGTACATGCATGATATGCATTAAGAAACTGACGAGCTATTACTAAATTTGATGAAAATTGTATTACTTAAACAATGGTGAAGGATCAGTAAGCCTTTAGAAATCTACTAAAAACTGTTTCTGATTGGAGTGCTAACCTACATATCATTACGATCATCAAGATATCTCACTAAATTTTATAATATTTTAGATCCACCTGACTTCACGATGACACTACTCCAGTATACAACACATAACATCTCATGGTACTTTAACTGAAACTGCTAAGTAAACAGGGGCTACCACACAAGGATTAAATGCTGTCTAGTATTTCATTTATTAACACTGTAATTACTTGTCCTTTTGATTGCTATAATCATCATCTTTATATCTATACTTACATATACAATGAGAAAATAATCACCATAAGTAAGTTCCGCTGCTGTAAACTAAAAAAAATCTGTACATTTTTACCAATTAGCAAGATTTTGTAAAGTTTAAAGTTTCCTTATTGGGCAGTGAGAATGCTTTCACTTGATTTGATAACAAGTTAACTGTATCTCACTATACTAGTTTCATAAATTCAAAGCAAATAATTTACAATAGAGGTTTACTGAATATAAGCTTAGGATAACAAAGAAAAAAATAATAATAATTTTTCAATACATAATACCTTTTCATACATTTATCAAGTTGCAATCAACTAAAGGAAGATGAATGAATAAGAGGGGCACAATACTGTAGATAGTATTCCCTCTTATCTTTCTTATAATAACTTGCTCTTGCAAATTATAATAATAATAATAATAATAATAATAATAATAATAATAATAATAATAAAAATAGCAATTATAATAAAAAATGCAGTACTGTACTGTATTGCATTATTAGTACTGCAAAAACATTCACTGATACTGTATACATTATGTATTATATAGTAGTTAAGTGTCTTTAGCCTAAGAAATGTACAGTAAATCTTTTTACCCAAACACATCTTGCGAACAATTCTATTTACAAATGGACTTTTGGGACCTAACTCGTACATAAGTTGGGGAGAGACTGTAATAATAATAGTTTTACCACTGCACCAGCAACAAAATGAAAACAAACTACATATGCAGATTCTTAAACCCTTGGAGGAAGAATATAATAACTATTCTTCCCAACATTTGAAACAGACATATTTCCATGCTGATCCTGTGGTCACTAAGGATGTGATTTCAGTGATGTGTTCAGTGAAAACATACTATTTAACAACATTATTACGATCATACTAAATAAACATAAAATATCACAACCAGGTTTTTGTTATACTTAAGCATGTGAACTCTGGAAGATATGTATTATTATTTCAAGAGAGAATAACTCATACATGTAAGCATATAGATTATTATTTCAAGAGAGAGAATAACCCATACATGTAAGCATATAGAAATATACATCATACAGTATAAGAGGGAAAACAGGAACAGCAACACTGCATTCCATTAAAAAAAACTTCAAAAGCTTCCTAAGAAATATGAAGAAGACTTTTGTTTATGGGGAAAAAATAAAGAACCTGATCGCATACCAGGACAATAAACACAACTGTATACAAGAAAAAATAAAGAACCTTACTGTATTCTAAGAAAAATATAATGAAAGTCTTTGGATCTCATGACAAAAACACCTGAACCCTACTACATACCAAGAGGGAATAGAGAATACTTCTCTATGCCATCGAAAAAAATAAAGACCACCACTATATACCTGAAAATTATAAAATATCCTACAGTACACCAGGTAAAAAAAAACGAGCACTACTGCATACCACGAAAACATTAATAAATCCTACTACATGGAAGTGTAAAAATAAAGTAACCTTACAGTGGAGCCAGAAAAAAATATTAACCTTACCTCATTGGGAATGGAGGTATTCATGCCTTCCTCTGAAACTTTTCTCCTCCTACCCCTTGGTTTGACCATGCCTGCTCAATGACAATTATGGCCAGGGATCGGGCATATAGGTTGTACCACGCCTCTCCTTCTCATTTAAATCGGTCTGCTGTTATTACAGCCAGGAATCATTGCACTGCTCAGATTCGAAGGTCTAAAGCTTCCATTTTAAGAAGTATAGCTAATAAAGACTTTCACTTCTTTCCCACTTATGTTTTGGTCTTTAGCCAAAAACCTCTCCAAAATCTTCTGTAACTCAAGCTTTCCCCTCTCAATCGTCTTGATGGTTCTATAGCTTGCTCTTCCACTGACAAAGCCACTTTCATTGGCTCTCATTTTTCTGCTAACTCTTTTGTAAGCAATTCCGAAGCACCTGTACCTCGTACTTCACCCCTTTCTAATCCTATGCCCTCTTTTATTCTTTCTTTCAAAAGGCTACTGACTCTATAAAGACAAACAAGGCATCCAGACTCACTGCTATACCTGCAAGGTTTCTTTAAGGAGTTCGCAGAAAACTGGTTCCTTTGCTTTGCCATCATTTTCTCCTCATTTTCTCAACCGGTATCTATCCTTCATCTTGGAAGCACGTTCTAGTTCAGCCTGTTCCTAAGAAGGGTGATCACTCTATTCCTTCTAACTACCCATCTATTGTCCTAACCTCTGCTATTGCTAAAGTACTCAAAACTTTTCTCATTTCTCACTTCTTGAAGCATCTTGAATCTAACATGCTTATTTCCGATTACCAAAATGACTTTCGCAAGGCAAGATCCACTCGTGACCTTCTGTCCTATCTTACTCATGTATGGTCATCTTTTCTGAGGAACTATAGGAAATCCTTTGTCGTTACCCTTGATACCTCTACGGCTTTTGACAGAGTAGTACAAGGCTCTCTTGGACAAACTCCCTGCTTATGGCTTTATCCATTCTCTATGATTTCCAGTTTTCTTTCTAACCGTTTCATATCAGCAGTTGTTGGCAGCATATATAGCTCATACCCCTATACCAGTGGTGTTCTACAGGGCTCTGTTCTCTCACCTACTCTTTTCCTTCTCTCCATCAACAATCTTCTCTAGTTCCCATCCTCCTCTTTCCTCCACACCTTTGCCGATGATGCTAACCTTCATTTTTCTTGTGCCTTCTCTTAACAATCTTCATCTGCTACTCGTAATTGGTCTCGCATCACTCTTTCTTCAACTGTAAACTTCAATTTACAGAGAGTGTTTGAGTGGGGCCCCAAAAATTTTGTTAAATTTAATGCTTCCAAGACACACGTTCTGGCAATCTCTTTATCTTATTTTCCTCCTGATGGCTATATTGTCTTTGAAACTAACGAGATTTACCCTCTTAATCTATTAAAAAAGTAGGAATCCAGATAGCCTCTAACTTGGCTTGCAGGAGTCACATAATCAAAATTTCTAAATATACATAAAAAAAACTGGGGGTTCTATTTCGTTTTTGTAATTATTTTTCATGTTTTCAGTTACTTAAAATCTATTAAGGTCTTGTCCGTCCCTGCATAGAATAGGGCTCGCACATCTGGGGTGCTTCTCCTTATACAGTACATACCTCCTTGATAAAGTTGAATCTAAGGCAATCAGACTCATCATTGACCCTTGTCTCACTTCTAATCTGGATTATCTTTCTCTTTGCTGTAAGGTATTATCCCTTTCTCTTTGCCATAAGGTATCATCCCTTTCTCTTTTCTACTATGTCTACTTCCAATGCTGCTCTGATGAGTTAGCGAGTTGCATCCCTCCCTTCTGCTGCCGAGGCTGCATAACACTCGCTAAGTGGCCTCATCTCACAGGTACTGTGAGGAGGTTTGTAGCTCGCGGATTGGTATGTGTAGAGATTGGCTCTTCTCATCCACCTCCAGACTCTAGAACTGTCTTCCTCCTTCTGTCTTTCTTAATTCTTATAGATTATCTTCCTTCAAAATGTGGATCTATCGTCATCTCGGGCCTAATCCTGCCATATCGCTAGGTCCTCAATACTTCGATTATTCTTTCAGCATGTTCTTTTCCTACTGAATATTATTCCTGCCTTGTCCTTAAAATTCTACTTTTTCTAGGGGACATGCAGTTTTCTTGCTGGTCCCAGTATCACACTCATTTAAAAAGAAAAAATTCTTTGTCATAATCTGTACAGAATAACCAGATTTATATCATGAACCTTACCTCAAAGTCTTTGTTATACTCCATTAGGATGCGGTAGCTTTCGACAAAATGCGTTTCACATGCTTTTGCCAGTTCATCTTGAATTCCTAGCCGATCACACAGGCTTTGGCAAAGACGCGCATATACCTCCACAAATATGGGTTCATCCTGAGCCTAAGGGAAATAATTCAATTATTATTTATGTCTATGTATAATCAATATGACAGTGTATCATGCTGAAGACAGAAGGGTTGCCACAAATGAACTAAAAGAAAGGGGCAGCAGGGCTTCTTCTAGGAATACAGGACTTTATGGTAAAGGATTACAACACAACAACGTTTCCACCTCTGCCACTAAGACCAAATTACACACTATCACAGAAAAATCGGATTAATAATTACGGATGTCAAATAGAAGAGCATGGAAATCAAACTTTGTGATTCCCATTATGCTTGGATAGTGTTATCTCACTGTAAAAACGTATTGCAATATTTTATGTGAGGAGAAGAAATAATGCTGTACTGGAACTTTAAAGCCTAAGATTCCCAAATCTTTACCTATTGCCCAATTTGTTATTTTTTCTAATAACTGCACAATATCTATTACTCATACCATTATTCAGCATTCTTTAACTTAATATAAAAAATAATGGTTGTGAAATATAAAGGTAAAATTGCTATGTTGGTGCTGCAGAGCCTAATACGTTATTGTCAAGACAGGAGAGAATGATACAGCAACATGGCTTCCATGTACTGGTCAGGTAATAGCTGAGGATTAGGAAGAGTATCTGATATCTCTGCAGACATGATACGTTCAACCTTTTAGAGTCTAGCCTAAAAATCATGTAATAGTTTAGGATAAACAATCACATTCTCTGAAATCTTTGAAGATTACTATAAATGCACAAAAAAAAAAAAAAAAAAATTCAAGACAGATATAGAAAACCCTGAACCTTCACACTCTCTGAATTGTTAACACTGTTTAAGAATTTCCTGACACTAACCAAATTAAAGAACAAATGAACTCTCAGGTTAGACGATATTGCAATGTTTTATCATGATAAATATAATTGGAACATATGCATAAGGGAAGGAGACAATATCAACAAATACTCTTAACATTATAACACCCTTTGATATGTTGTGTGTTAATACAATACAGTACCTCAAAAAAGATGATACTCATTGTGACAGGGAAAAAATCAATTAAAACTTCCTCGTATCTTCAGCTATTAAGTAACTATTTTATTTCAAGTAACTATTTTATTTCAAATACAATGTTATATTCGTAGGGTGGCCACAACTGTAGCAATAACAAAGAGGAAGCGGTAGTTGTTTTATATAAAAGAAATAGGGTGAAGAGTGGCATATTGCCCACCCCATTCCCATCACTTTTAGTCAGAATTAAGACTCTTTGCCCCCATCATTAGGGACACTCATTTTAGGCATTTACAATGACAAGTAGGGTCAACAAAAGTGGTGTTCTTGTTCCAACACTATCAGATATAAATAATAATAATAATAATAATAATAATAATAATTTTTATTATTATTATTGTTAATCATCATATTTTTCAATTATATCAACCTTTTCTAATTCGATAGGAAGCTAAGAAAACTAACCTTGAACAAGAGAAGGTCCAAAAACTGATCAAGGTAAGCTGCGTCATCTAATGGGAGTTCGCACGTTTGTTCAAGAAGAACCGAAAGAGATTGTAAAGTGACTCTATTTAATATGCCCAGCATTCGTCGATAAATTTGCTGAAATAGATCAAACATGATATAAATTCTTATTACTTAATTCCTGCAATTTCATATACTGTACTGGGTTAGATAAGCACAATTATGTACAGCTATAGTACAGAGTACTATAACGTGGCAATGCTTAACATGTACAGTATCTGGTGAAATATTTTTTGAAATAGTTAAAAAACTTAAGCACATATTTATTACTTAGATACAATGATATTGTATATTTGAAGTATTTATCATAGATTTATTTATATCCTTAAATAATTTAAATTTATATAGATCTGCGATTACATAATTGCTTACTTACAATTATAATATAACTGTACAATAACTTAAATCACATGAAAGTAAAATGAAAGTTCCAAAGCTTAAACGATAAATGCAAAGCTGAAGAAAAAATGATTAGTATCGGTAAATTAATTAGCGAACAAATCAAAAGGCAACAAAAACACTATCTTGAGTTCAAAAATCTTAAGGACATATTGATATAGCATGATGGTATCCTATCCAGAAACATCACTCTTTATCACTTATTCTCCATAAATAAGTTATGGATTGACAAGTTCCGATTCTCTATCATTTTTAATTACTTTTTATAACACGATATGGTGCAAGTGAGGGTAAACCTCATTGTTCCATGAGACATACCTTTTAGTCACTCCCTAAGATATGAAATGACTAATAAAGAAGGGAACACTCTCTACATACCAGGGCTATGCCATTTAATATCTCCCTATGATATTCAAGGATTAAGTGTAGAATGTTTTCTTTCTCACGACTAGGTACAATCTTTCAGTCATCAAATACATTATGGAAGATTGCACTGCTTATAAGTACATATGCCAACAACACACAATATACTCCCTTGGAGATTTGTGGGAAAGCCCTGAATTAGCAGTGTTTTTCTTTAGGGGCTAGGCTATACAGCTAAGTAGATTAGGGAACAACAACAGTAACCATTCAGACACCACCTAAATAATGAAAGAAATATGTATTGATAACCTTTTCTTCCGAACACTAAGGACATTCTAATTAGTTGCTTCATACGACATGCAGGTATGAGTAAGGATTTCTTTATCTCCAACCAGCAGAATTGTTTCTCTTAGTAAAGTCTGACAACATACACGGTATGCTGTTGTTTTTTGCCATTTTGTGTCACTATTAATCCCTATTTGTATGTGGGTGGGCACAGATAAGTTGGAGTTGGGGAGTGTAGAATTCTTTCTCCCCACCAAAAGGGACATAGGAACACAAGTATGTAACTCCTTCTCTGCAGCACCCCCAAGATATCCTTTTGTCACCTCCTACGACAGGCAGGAAAAATAAAGGAGGAATTGCTTCTCATAAGCCAACAGGGATAAGAAAACAGAATTTTTTGGCTAATTCCCATTGATACACTGTACATCAACTTCATTAAAATTATTACTACAAAATATGTCACCTGCGAGATGGAATCGAACACTAGTTTTGCAACACAACTTCCTTCTTTTGGTATGAGGCAACAATATATATATATATATATATATATATATATATATATATATATATATATATATATATATATATATATATATATATATATATATATATATATATATATATATATATGTTCATATTACAGTTTCACCCAACCTCACTTGTATATTCATTTTCACATTTAATTAAACTCCCAATCTCAATCGGGACCAACAATAATTAAATAAGCACATTATCATAAGTAAAAACATGAATCATTTTTACCCCGACTGGGACTTGAACCTAGGACATACAATTACCAAGCCAAGGCGTAGTTGGTAGTGCCTTGGCTTAGTAATTATATGTCCAAGGTTGAAGTCCCAATCGGGGTAAAACTGATTCATGTTTTTACATAAGGTAATGTGCTTATTTGATTATTCTTGGTCCCGAATGAGATTGGGTGGTGAATTGAATGCGAATACGAAAACACGAGTGAGGTTGGGGGAAACTGTAATATGAACATAGTGGCATTCAGATAGAATGCGTTCATTCTTAGTATAGCAGATATAAGCTGTAAGGTCTGTTTCCCTCTTAGACCTTCTGTGGTGTAGTTGGCTGCACCTTGGCTTAGTAATTATATGTCCTTGGTTCAAGTCCCAGTTGGGGTAAAAATTATTCATATATAATGACAACCAGACTGGGATCGGTCTGGCCCAGCGTATGTTCATTATCATAAAACGTTGTAAAACTCTAGAGGAGCGTCTTGCAAGGTGGTCAACAGTCATACCACGTTGAGAACCCCAATCTCATGCTGTCAGCGTCTTGCAAAGGTGGTCATTGAGCATTCTAATATCCACCAGCATTACAGGCAATATAACGACTATTCATTAAGATTTATAGTTATATATGTATAAGTATATATGTGTATATATACATATATTACTATATCTATATGGTAGGAAAAGCCCATTAAATAAATCAACAAAAATACATATATAAAAAGTACTTAATAAATGCTTTTTATATATATATTCTCGTTGTTTTATTTAATGGGGTTTTCCTACCATTTTAGACTGTATGTTAACAGTTCAGTGTTATTAATATATATATATATATATATATATATATATATATATATATATATATATATATATATATATATATATATATATATATATATATATATATATATATATATATATATATATATGAAGCAAAAAAAAGGCCCATAAATAAAACACAAACAGAAGCGAAGATGTACTATATATTACGACTGGACTCCAGTCCTCTTCAGGTACAAATGAATTGATAAATACAAAGCTCTGGATAAAGGTGGGGAGAGATGCTAGCTACGATTCCCAGGAGGATTCACGATGGGATTATCTTCAAACCTCAGGTCAGGTGGACGGTCATTTGGCATAATCTTCTTAATGAGGTCTTTTAATAATGCTTCATCCACAACGTCAGATCTCCACTGTCCATTTGATAAATTTAATGATTCGGATTTTTCTATAATGGCTGCTTCAAGTATCTTTCTCCTATATTGGCAATTACTCTTATATAGCAATGAGGACTCACTCCAATTTATAGGGTGACCAGTATCTCGCATATGCACAAATAAAGCAGAACTTTCAACACCATATCGCACTGCTCTTTTATGCTCAGAAATTCTCTGGCCTAGCGAACGACCAGTTTGACCTATGTAGGATTTATTGCAGGAACAGCAATCAATTTTATAAATCCCTGCTTCTAAAGCTTTTTAATTTTGATATACGTTAATAAGTGAAGAAACAATTGTTTTGGGATAATTAAATATGAAAGGATTACTTCTGCCTAATTGATCACTAAGAATTTTAATATTTTCTAAATAGGGTATTTTAATTGTATTAGTAAAGTTTATTTTTGGCTGTGCTGTCGGCCCATTATAAAATATTTTGTTTGCTTTGTTAATTGCTTTTTCGATTACATACGCGGGATACATGAGACTTTCTAATTATTGGCGGATTAATTTGAATTCGTATTTCAAATGATGAGTGGAACACACTCTAAGACCTCTTAGGAAAAGATTGCATGCAACACCAGTTTTTACAGACAAAGCATGATAACTTAGAAAGTGTATATAAGAGACAGAAAAAGTTTTCTTCCTATAGACAGTAAATGAGTATTTATTGGGTTCTCTCATAACTAAGACATCCAGAAATGGTAGCTTGCCCTCCGATTCCCATTCGGTTTTAAACTTGATGCTAGGGACTAAATCATTAAGTTTATTAAAAAATGTGTCAAATTCTCCTCAACGGGAGTCCCAATATGAAAATATATCATCTACATATCGCAACCACATCATTTCTTTGGGCTTAATACTGACTAGAATCTCTGTCTCAGAAAGCTCTATATACAAGTTGGCCAGAAGGGGGGACAAGGGGCTTCCCATACTACAACCAAATTTTTGCTTGTAAAAACTACCATTAAAGGAAAATACATTATTAGTGATGCATAACCTAAGTAAATCCATGGTTTTTTCAAGACCTAGTGGAAAATGCTCGGCAAAGGGAATCAGTTTAACGCTAAGGAACTGTAAAACATCATCTACTGGAACTTTAGTGAACAAAGATTCTACGTCTAAACTAAGGAGCTTTACATTACTTAAGGGAATATTTGATTTATTAAATTTTTTAATAAAATCTTCAGAATGTTTAAGATGAAAGCACCTATGAGAAATTAGTTAAAGATCCCCTGAGCACCATATCTGCAGAGTTCTATAAATCCGTTCGCAAAATTGGTAAAAACAAGAAGAATATTGAATTGCTTGAATCATATAAAGTCACCAATCCCTCCCTTCCCTACTTCTATGGTCTTCCTAAAACTCACAAAGACGGCATTCCTTTACGCCCTATAATATTATGCAAGGATTCTTTCATATATAAGATTTCCAAGTGGCTGGCAAGTCTGCTTTCCCCCTTCTTGGGATCATTTGCTTCATCTCATCTTAAACATTCTGAAGATTTTATTAAAAAATTTGTGTTTTATTTATGGGCCTTTTTTTTGCTTCATATTGTGCTGTGATATAACAGTTTATTTTGCATATATATATATATATATATATATATATATATATATATATATATATATATATATATATATATATATATATATATATAATTTTTTACCCCGACCAGGACTTATAATTACTAAGACAAGGCGCTACCAACTACACCACAGAAGGTTAAAAGGAATCAGACATTATAGCTTATATCTGCTATACAGTACTTAGGAATGAATGCATTCTATCTGAATGCCACTATGTTCATATTACAGATTCCCCAACCTCACTCGTGGCTTCAATTTTACATTTAATTCAACTCCCAATCTCATTCGGGCCCAACAATAACCAAATGAGCATATTACATATATGAAAAAAATTAATCATTTTTTACCCCGACCGGACTTGAACCTAGGACTTATAAAAACTAAGTCAAGGTGCTACCAACTATACCACAGAAGGTTAAAAGGAATCAGACCTTATAGCTTATATCTGCTATACTTGGGAATGAACGCATTCTATATGAATGCCACTATGTTCATATTACAGATTCCCCAACCTCACTCATGGCTTCATTTGCACATTTAATACAACTCCCAATCTCATTCGGGCCCAACAATAACCAAGTAAGCACATTACATATGTGAAAACATGAATAATTTTTTACCCCTACCGGGACTTGAACCTAGGACTTATAATTACTAAGTCAAGGCGCTGTTGGGCCCGAATGAGATTGGGAGTTGAATTAAATGCGGAAATGAAGCCACGAGTGAGGTTGGGGAATCTGTAATATGAACATAGTGGCAATCAGATAGAATGCATTCATTCCCAAGTATAGCAGATATAAGCTATAAGGTCTGATTCCTTTTAACCTTCTGTGGTGTAGTTGGTAGAGCCTTGACTTAGTAATTATAAGTCCTAGGTTCAAGTCCCGGTCAAGGTAAAAAATTATTCATGTTTTCACATATGTAATGTGCTTATTTGTTTTTTTATATATATATATATATATATATATATATATATATATATATATATATATATATATATATATATATATATAATATATATATATATATATATACTGTAAATAACTTTTTACTTTTTTTGGTATTACGAGGAAAAACAAAAACTTATGTACAAGACTTACTTCTGTGTGCCCATGTTGAGCATTTGGTTTCCAAGGATTGTCGCAACGATGTAACACAGGGGGAGTGTTCCTTGCATCTCCCATTTTTATATGAGGAATTTCAGGCATTACAGATGATCAAAAACACAGCATTCATAAGCACTGGCTAATCATAAAAAAGGGACATTATTATAATATCTCAATATACTGATTGACAATATAAATAAATAATATACAATTTCATACATTCAGCAAAGCACATGTTTTTTTAACACAATGTCGCTGCCTGCTGAGTAACGAGGCTGGCCACAACAGTACCAAAAGAACCAATGGAGGCGGGCTTCATCCTACCCATTTCAACCTCCTCTAATTGTTCCTCCATTGCAGGAAAAATAATTAGAGGAGAGAAGGATTGCCAGTCTATGCTCTCCTGTCGACTATAGTCTGCCCTTACAAAATGCCAGGAATATGAATGTGAAGACATTCTCCTTTTAATCTTCTCCTACGACAGGCTGGTAATATGAAGTCAGAAATCTTTCAACACCACCACCAAGGATAGAATATGGAAACACCATATACCAAGCAATGAAAAAAATTACAAAATAAAGAAAAAAAATCCACATGACATACATTCAAATAAATCTATAGTGAACTAACATCAAAATCTAATTTCTCACTGAAGTAAAACTGAGGACCAGCACCAAACATATGACCACAGAATAGCTCTACAAGTTGTCTACAGTCCAAACAATATAAATATATTTGAAAGTAAACTAAGACTTTGTCATAATAAAGTTTGATATTTCAATAAAGTACTGTACTTAATATTCTCAAGAGGTCTGATACATGTAGGCATTAACTTTTAGAAGTATTCAAAGTCAATGACAGGAAACACTATTTCCAAAATATTCAACATTCATGTTAGTTACTGACAATTTCAGGTAGAGGAACTATGGTACACCCTATATCTAGCCACAGATTAACTTATGGCTCAAGATGTTAATTTTGTTGATTCTGGGGGCATTTCCAAGTTCTGCAAAATTTCGCTCCAAGTTGTTGATTGCCCTTTTAGGTGTAACCATTATTATTGACTTAAATGGCAGTGGATACAGACAGGCTGCAGCAGGAAAATTAGGGCTAAGTATGCATTACTTAAGATGAGCTTAAATAAGTCTCTAAAAAGATAGAGGAAGAGGAAGGAAAACAAAAGAAAGTATATACTCTCAAAATAATAATAGATAAGATTCTTAGATTAGCAAATACAGTACACTACTACCTATGGCTAATTTAGAATGACTAACAACGCTCTCCCTGTACATATAATTACAAGCCCAAACAAAGTGATCTCGTATTAATGATAAGAGGAGTATCCATTCCTTGGAAAAGTAATGTAAATGCAAGAATCAGTGTGCTATTATAAGCCAATTCATAATTCTCTTGCTAACTCAAGTTGTGTAACTTTGTCGTAATAAAAAATATAACATTACACGCACATCTGTTTGAGAAGTGCAAGTATATTATGTATGAGTTTCACCTAATTTTATCTTTTTTCATCATCTTAAGTGAAACATATGAACACTACAGCATATGGTACTGTAGAATAATATAACGGTGCTAAATGTCAATCCTATATGGCATACCAGTGGCCTCTGAATATTATTCTAATGTTCTATAAAAATGTGGTTGAATTAGCCCTAACAACAGGGATTTTGTTACTTTGAGACAAATTCATTTATTAAACAACAACAGCATACTCAATACACAGACAGTAATACTAAATGATACTAATAATTCAAATACATAATAAGGTTTTCACAACTAAACAATTTCGGATTTTTCCCAATGACAAGTCTGAGGATGATAAAATTTAAAGCCAACTGAGCATGGCAAAATCCTAATAAAGAGAGGTTGAAAAGTATGAACAGTCCAATGATAGAGAATAAATAATATTACAGTAGGCTATACATGACACTACTACATAAAACAAAGAGGTCATGAATTCTCCCACCTACTCGAACACGGTAAGTCCATTTCAGGAATTTTATTTGTGTGTTAGAAGGTACTGAGGTACTCCAAGGCATGCCATTAAATACGCAGCTACATATTTATAAAACAAAGTTGG
This sequence comes from Halocaridina rubra, assembly GCA_037179515.1. Classification (NCBI taxonomy): domain Eukaryota; kingdom Metazoa; phylum Arthropoda; class Malacostraca; order Decapoda; family Atyidae; genus Halocaridina; species Halocaridina rubra. The sequence goes on from JAXCGZ010013594.1 coordinate 63,749, forward strand.
TAAAGTCATATGCTATTCAGACTAAAATTACCACAAAACTAAGAAAAACAATGCAATTACACATTGGCAAACCTGCAGACATAGTGTTTTTCTGATTGATTTTGAAATATCTTACCTGTGTTTCTTCATGCTGATATACGTTTGAGGAAGAAACCAACCCTAACCTAACTAGTGTAAGAGAATAATGGTATCTGCTTGGGGATGGGGCTGAGGTTACTCAATACTCTTCTAACCAAATAATAATGTATAAAAATGTAAAAATTATGAGTATTTTATATATTTCCTTATTAAAGGCAGAAACTGAATTCACTATACTGAATTCAAAGGATTTCTTAGACATAAGCTAACACTAAAATGTGAAAGGCAATAAGTATACTTCCTGTATTCAATAATGAAATATTTCAGGTACTAATTATTTCCAGATACTTAGACATTGATTTGTTATTAAAGGCATCCAGCACCGATTCCCAAACTCCAATCTGTCAGCGTCCCCTCCCATTCGAATGGGGAATAACGACTTAGACATCACTGTAATGAAGGGCACCCAGTCTTAATTCCCCAGCTTACCTGAGTCCTTCCCAATCGAATGAGGAATAACAGTGACACATAAACGTGGTAATAAGAATTAGGTGCGGGCTATTTAACCAATAACCTCAACTCTATCCCCACCCCAACCTGCTGCTTCTGAGAAGCTGCCAACTTCTGGTATGTGCCTGCATTGCCACCATAAAAAAAATAAAAAATACAGGGAATGGGAGTTGCAAAGCTGACTTCTCAGAGCAATTACCCACATAAAATAAATAAAAACTGTTGGACGGCCTGTTTTGCCCCATTCAGGGAGTGTACACTGATTCGTTTGAGCTTGGGAATGAAGACTGGATGTCTTTCCTAACACTTCGTGGTGGGTTCGATCGTGGGTCTGGCACTTCCCGAGTCAAAGACCCTAAGCACTTCACTACTTCTTCTTTTTCTTTTCTCCCCAAGGTAGGCGTTTTAGCCTGTCAGTGCGGAGCATCTTCTTATCCATTCCGCTCTGTCCCGGAAGATATCCTCCTCCTCCAATCTATACAGTCTTCTCATTCTATATTTTGTTAAGACTTCCTGTATACCATCCCTCCATTTTTCTCGTGGGCGGCCTGTGGGTCTTCTTCCGTCTGGTGTCCATTTGAATGCTAGTTTTGGAATTCTTGCCTCCTCCATTCTCTGTACATGTCCCAGCCAACTCACCTTAGCTTGCTCAATTTTTGTTTCCAATGATACCACTCCTAGTCTTCTTCTAAGTGCTTCATTCCTTATTCTATCCATTCGTGTTTTACCGAGTATAAGTCTGATAGGTTTAATTTCTGCAGCCACTGATCTACTCATGCCTGTTGTAGTCAATGTCCAAGTTTCGGGTAGTTTACAGTTTAGCGGGCCATGCTGCTCAACGACCTCACCCCTCCGCTCAAGTAAGTAGTTCGACCCTAACCTGTATGATAGGGGGATTCCAGGGGGGCAAAGCCCCCCGCTAAGAGGTTAGGTAAGTATTTTTAATTAGGAGAGTAAAAAATTGTTTCGTATGCCTATTGTCGCCATTTTTGTTGTGTATTCATCTGCCAGTTCTCTACTTAGAGCCTATCGCCATCTATTGGTAGGTTTTGAACATTGGTATGGCCCGCTAAACTGTAGGTGTTCCCAAGTTTCAACTCCATAGGTTAATGTTGGTATAAGGACAGTCGTATAGACTAGTTTCTTAATTTCTGCTGGGATATGTTTTTCTTTGAACAATGGGTAGAGCATGTGGAATTGTCTGCAGTATTTATTGATTCTTTCAGTGATCTCATCGTCCATACCTCCAGCTGACTTAATCTTTACTCCAAGATACTTCGCTACTATAATCCCAAAGAGCTAAATACCTTAAGAAAAGGAATTGTCCTGCAGCTCTGAACCAATGAACATGGTACTTTGCAGCTCTGAACAAATTAAATTGCATATTTAAACACCATATGTATCTAGAAACAAAAAAAGTTTTTTATTACATCACCTGAGCTAACGTCACTTCCTTTATATACCATTATCAATTTGAATAGCTCAAATTCATAGCAACCAATAAAGCTAAACAACACTTTAAATGATAATTCTTCCATAACAGACACGAATAAATTATAATATTTCCATTTTAGGCCGCCAAACACTAAAAACAAGCAAAAATAACAAGGCGAAGGTGTTGCGTACCCACTGGACAGCTGATCGCCAAAGAGGTGTTTTCTATTCGCTCGATGTTATGGTTGTTTTATGCTTTCAACAAGAGTTCACAGAAGTTCTACCTTTGGTCGTACCGCTTAGATATTACATCAAAATATTTCACAACTAAATAGTGATTATTAAGATACTGTATTGTGAAATATTTACTGTAAATTTTTCAGGATATATTTGCAAATGTCATTAATTAAGAAATTCTTATTCCTTGAATAGAATAATATCTCTTACAAAGGCTGGTAATATTTGTTTTTTGGTGTTGAAATGATATATATATATATATATATATATATATATATATATATATATATATATATATATATATATATATATATATATATATATATATATATATATATATATATATATATACCGTCACAAAATTTAAGAAAATAATATTGTGCGTGTTTCTAAAACGTTTTGCAATATTAAAGACGGTATATGTAGAGGCCTTTGGAACTGGTCTCTAATAATAATATATACATACATATTCATGGCTCATTCCCCCTGGAAGATGGTGTCGAGCCAAGAAACATACCTTAGTTACTCCTCTTAGCTCCTTGGGGATATAGAATTCTTACATTTCCTCCCTTTCCACCCTGCTTGGGTAATCCACAAGGTAGGCAGACAAGGATGTTCTATTGTGAGACCCGACATCTGCTTCATCACATTGCTACTCCTCTCAAACCTGTCCATTATAGGTCACTGAGCTAACAGGTGCAAAAAATGCCTTTGGCCCGCGTCACCTATGCACAATCTTCCTCCACTCATTCCTATCTATTGCTTGCTCTCCTCCCTGCTTCACTGACATTTCACGTGAATTCAATGCCCTTATCACACCCACCATCCATTCATCTCATTCTAGGTCTTCCTCTTGACCTAACACCATTCACTTTTGCACTCCACACTCTTTTTGCTATTCGTTCATCACTCATCCTTTCCATGTGTCCAAACAACTCTGTACTCTCTGATCTAACTTATCTGACAGCTTCTTTTCAACACCCTTACTCTTCCTGACATCCCCATTTCTTGCTGTATCTATTCTAGATACACCAATTATACTTCTCAAACAACTCATCTATATAACATTTAACTTGTTCCTTTCATCCTCTCTTGCATACCAAGTCTCTGCTCCATACAATGCTGTCGGCACAATCACACCTTCATATAACCTCTTTGCATTCATTCCAAAATATCTATTTCTCATTACACTTTACAACCAACTTAGACATTCGTTTACTTCCTTCACTCTATGACTTACCTCCTCATCCACATGTCCACTCCTTGGTATGTGCAACCCCAGATACTTAAAATTCTAACTTCTTCAAGCAACTTCCCATTCACTTCTACATTCAGTCTGCCAACATTAACACTCCTCGTGCATCTCATGACTTTGTTTTTACCACTATTCACTCGCAACTTCCTTCTTTCACACACTCTTAACAAACTCAGTCATCAAACGATTCAGTTCATTCTCAGTATCAGCCACCAGTACAGTATCATCTGCAAATAACAATTGATTCAATTTCCACAACCTTCCACACTCTCACACATGCTCTACTATTCATGTAAAAACTCTTCACTACATTCCGTAAACTTTCACTTATTCCATGCAGTCGCAACACACTCCACAATGTTTCTCTATCAACTCTGTCATACGCTTTCTCTAAGTCCATACAAACCCCAAAAGTATCTCTACCTTTCTCCAAGAACTTCTCGCACACCTGTCTTACCACAAACACCTGATCCACACATCCTTTTCCTATCCTAAGCCCACACTGTTCTTCTCCCAAGCAATCTCTCAGTACTTTTCTAATTCTCTTAGTAAACACTCTTCCATATACCTTACCAACTATCTCAACAAACTAATTCCTGTAAAACAACTACATTCATAATTATTTCCTTTCCATTTATAAAGTGGAACTACAAATGCACTCCTCCAATCAACTGGGACCCTCTCTTTCCTGATACATACATTCAATAACCTAACTATGTATTCCACTAATGCCTCCTAGCATATTGTCAAGCATTCAACATGACACCCATCTATCCTTGGTGCTGTACCTGCTTCCATTGCTAAATGTACCTCCTCTTTTGTTATTTCTCTATCATTCTCATCACCTAACATTGGCATTCTCCATTCACTTCCCACAGACACAATCTCTGCATCTTGAAATACTCAGCTCATCCCTCTCTCTTTCACCTTTATTTTGTCTACTAGCAATTGCACATCTGCTCCTTTCACCCTCTCCTCCCTACCAAACTCACCTTTCCTCACTCTTTTCACTCCCTTCCAAAACATATCTTTATTTTTTCCTTTCAAAACTCTCAGGCGAGCATCTACTCCGCCTTACAGCCGCTTCTCTCTTTGCCATCCTAACCACGCACTTTGCTAGCCTCATCTTTGCACTATACCTTTTACATGCCTCTACATTACCTCCCTGCAATCATGCCTCGAATGCATGCTTCTTTTCAGCCACTACTGCACTCATCTGCTCATTCCACTATTCATTACCTTTCCTTTTACTTCTACCAGTTAGTCTCCTTCCACACACTGCCTCTGCACACTTCATAACTTCCTCCTTGAAACAAATCCATTCTTCTTCCACCCCCTCCTCCATTTTCTCTTTCACTACATTCCACAATTTCCACAGACTAGCCTTATACTCACAGTCTTTCTCTTTCTTATTCAGTTCACTCACTTTTAGCTCCTCTATTTCTCCATTTTTTCCTAATCTTACTTTAAATTCCTTCCACTAAATGATGATCAGATATTCCACCCCTAGCACCCCTCAGTACATTCACATCCAATAATCTCCAATATCCCTCCTGTCCACTACAACATAATCCATTAATGCTCTGTAAACTACTCTGCCATTATATAACCTGACCTGTGTATACATGTGCATATCCTTCTTTGTAAATACAGTATTGGCAATCAACATCTCTCTCTCTCTCTCAATACACATTTCTATCATTACCTCTCCACTCTCCCTCCAACCAGGTACTCCATGCTTCCCAATCACATCATCCATGGTCTCATTCTCTACTTTAGCATTCAAATCTCCCATCAACACCACATTCACATTCATTTCCAAGTTTTCCACACACATCCAATTTTATCTAAAATTCTTCTCTTACTTCATCACTTTTTTCACTATCAGGGCCATATGCGCTCACAAACGCACAGACCTTGCTTCCCAGTCTCATTTTGGCCACTATTATTCTAGATAATACTTCATTCCATTCCACCACACTTACCAACATAGCCACTCCCTCTCTTCCTCCCCCTCTCTCAACTCCAGACACCCTACCCACCACACTCTCAAATGTCACCACACCATTCCCTCTCATCTTAATTTCACTCAGTGCAACAACATCCATCTTTCTCTCCACAAACATATATATATATATATATATATATATATATATATATATATATATATATATATATATATATATATATATATATATATATATATATATACATATATATAATCCCCCATTCAGGGGGGTAGCTGTGTCAGGAGGGGACTCCAAGTCCCCCTTGCTCTTCTCAAATTAGTTGACTTTTATGACACACGGGATCATGGAGGAGGTATTCTTTTTCCGAATTATGTGTGAAAAGAGGAACTTCAACATATGATCCTGACATCACTTAAAAAGTTTTGTAGACTTAGAAAATTTTTTCTCCATTTCCTAATGTAGATATTAATGCAAAAGTATGAGTAGCTACGGTTCTTAAGGCGTCTCGACATGCTGTAGTTCTGCAAGTAATGCTCACTTTCAAGTCTGTTCATTGATTTAGCTATTATGTGGAACTCCCTAAAGACCACTATAAACAAATTGTATTTCATCTTACGCAATATAAAGAATGTAAATTTTCATTAATACAAGGCAGGAGCATGAATAAGAGAATTTGCATTTATAAGTGACAGTATCTCTACTAATATCTGGGACAATAATACTGCCATATTTTTAGGTCTTCATAACTGTAACTATTCTTTCAACCTGTCATTTCTATTGTTTATCGGTCTCGTATTCCTGCTCCTTGAGATGCTACTTTTTATTAAATGTTGTATTGGTGCCTATGCCTGATGAGGGCAACTTTCTTCGCCCATCCCAGTGTAACACTCAAAAAGAGGGTTATATCATCAGGCAAAATCTATTACTTAGTTGGGTTCTGTCATTGGTAAAATTTAACCATTATATCACCTTTTTATATATTTGAGTTGTGCCGGGGAAGATGACAAAAGGTTTTGCCTTTTGCAAAATAATTTGAATCCGTATTTAAAATAAACTTTTAATATAAATGTCTTAAAAGCTCCTTGGCAATACATGAAATGAAGATCACCCTAAAATATTATTTCAATATAGACTACATAAATGATGCTTGTAGTCGCCGTGGCTCAGTCGGTAGCGTCTCCGACTCTGAAGCGTCAGGTCGAGAGTTCGCGCCCCGCCACGGTCTGAGGTTAGCAAAGGCATGCACTCAGCGTAAGGATTACATCTGCCAAAACAAGTCCTTCGCAAGAAGGCAACCGTCCTAGCCTTTGGTTGATAAGGGAGTCCGTGACGTAAAACCGGAACTACATAAATGATGCTTATAGAGGATATATTGCTTCCACTTACATATTCCCCAGACATTGATCTTGCAAAAGAGAAAATACAGATATACAGGGTATCAGAATAAATGCAATAAACAAAAATGAACTTTATTTACACTTAGCAGAGTTTTACACTTCTCACTTACTTGATTTATCAAAAAATATATAAAAAAAATTATCCTTATTGACAATGAAGGCACATCGAACCACCAAATACTGCAACAACAATACCTCAGATAACATGCACACAAGGCATGTACTAGGTTAAATTTAATATGGAGTGTGATATGTGTTCCCTTGGTTGGATTTTCTCTCATATTAAGAAGAAGAGGGGAAGCAAAACTGGGTATTGCATGCACCAACAAAGCTAAAAACAAGAAAAGATATGGCATAACACAGCATAGTTGACACAGGCTTCCCAATATTAAGCATTCTTTATTTACGAATAAGATAAAATCTCAGTGGAGACAGGAATACATAACCTAAATGGAGGCATAATGCTAAGAATATTACAAAATTTTGAGACATATATTCAATTGCATTTCTAATGAAGGCAACCACTCTTTTGCAGTTATAATAACCAATTATACCTGCAATAAGTTATTACTTAAAACAAATAACAAGACAAAGGGTACTAATTATTATTCTTATCATAAGAGGGAATGATTATTTCAAGTTGGTTATGCATTTGTCAAACAATTAGATTAATATTACTCATACAAGCCTCATGATAAATTTTGACGAGGTAAGAACTAATTATTTTAAGATATAGAAAACATTTAAATACCCTTTTAAACATAAAGCTTTCCACAGAACACATACCCACATTCTTGGCACTATAATGATTATGAAACATGTGTAGAGTTAATGTTTTTTTAATGAAACATTTAATTATGAATAATTTTCATTTTCTATTCGTTAATGTTTGCAACATTATCACAAGCATACTGATATCCCCAGGATAATCTTGAGGAATACATATGCATATATATTAACTGCTTAAGGAAATATGCATCTAAAAGACTAAAATGTAAAAGTATCGTATGCAGAAGTATTTGTTGAAAGAAAATTTACAATTTTTATAAGTTTCACACAATAGCTGACTAAAAATTTACAACTGTTCCTTACAGACATGGATATGTGTTAATTTACATATGCTTTTTAAAAATCTCTCTTGTTTGTGTATGTTACCTGCACACATGGTTGGACTGACCAATCTCCTTTACAAAACATACAGGGTTGAATCCATATATATTTCTCGTGGACATGGTTTTTAAAATTTTTCTATTCATATAGGCTTCTTAAGGACGACTTCATTTATGTATGTTTCTTAATAGACGGTTTCATTAACACATATTTCTGAAAAAACGATTTTTCATTTAAAACCTATATTATTCTTACTGGCATGATACGATACATGCGTGTATTTTAAAGACACCATGGTTTATTTCATTCACTTATTTTACATCAGTAAAATCATAAAATATTAAAGTACAGTATTTTATATGTAAAATGTAATGAACATACCAACACTACATTCTTCATGATATTTTAAGTGCAATAAGTAAACTTAAAAATCAGCCATACTGATAGAATAAAAAAAAAGATATGCAGTTTTTTCCAATGAAACATCATTTGACATTTTTAATGACACTTTCTGAAGATCAGGGTACGAATTTTCTGCCAGTGTACGTATATAAATTATGGCATTAATGAGAATCAAAAGATTCAATATGAGAATCAATTAGATAAACTTAACATTGCACAAAGTCTATGAAAATAAATAAATACACCGACTTATGCTTAATCAGGAGCCTCATTTGATAGTTAACACATATCTTATCTACAATAAACCAAGAGAATAAAATGATTACTTGACTGGCCTTTACAATGATTTCATATCATACAACAGAAGGAAAATACACAATACACGTATAGAGATAACATGAATGGTTCACCTGATTAAAAGCACCTAACCTTTTTTTTTGGAACTGAAATGGTGAATCAATATCTAATGTAAATTTTTATCATAAATCCACCAGTAACATACAACTCAAATAAATTAACAACAAAGGCACTATTAGAATAACAGGAATACATTCAACATGGTAATATAAATGGCATAAATATAAGTGTATAATGCAAAAAAAGAAATACAAAAAATGGAAAATGGTACCATAATTTATACCATTACATAAGAAATTATTACATACTGTATTAAGAATAAACGTACCAAACCACAATGAAGCAGCAGACGTCAATGAAGAGGTGTTTAAAAACTGTCTCTTTTTGTCTCTGAGATGGTAATATTTTATACACTAAAATACTCACATGCTTTCCCAATATTCATCGATTCATGGCATATTAAATGACAGGACAGACTGGACAAACTGCTAAAGTTATTTAAACAAATATTGAATTAAATAATATATCACCACAAAGTTTACCTATACACAAAAACTTAATGCACATCTAGTATATAAGAAAATTGGAATGCCCACATCTCTTGCTTTTGCTAGTAAAACATAATCATAAACACTGAAATCATGTACATGTTTATACCACTGGGGGATCACCGTAGCTGAGTGGTTAGAATACTCAACTCGGGAGTCAACAGACCCGCGATCAGGCCAAGTTTGGGGTGTTAGGAAGGGCATCCAGCCTTAATTTCCCTACCAGATTCTTTCTGTGTGCACCCCCATAATGGGGATTAATAGTGACACATAAATTAGAACATATCTATATCACTGAATACAGTATAGATGTTATGAAAAAGCAATCTGAAACATGGCTATGAAAAGCAGGGTTTATGATAATAAAAAAAAAAAAAAAATTCAGGTAAGTGTGCAAAGCATATCACAAAATTTATACAGTATGGAAGGAATGTTGTAATATTAATTTGCATCTCACAGCAATCATGTAAGTCATATTTCAGTGCCAAAATATGATTGGCACTTCATTTCAGGTTAAATGGCAAAGGCACTGTAATAAGTATCATTATACTTAATAAACACAATACCAAGGAACAAACACAATACACATTTTTAATGTAAGGCAACAAACTCCGTTTTCCTTTAGTTAGCATACATTAAAATTCAATCTTGATTGAGACTTAAACTTCAAAAACCTTGAGTTATTTCACAAAAACCAAATATGTGTAAATATAAGATACTATTGCCTTCACAGTCAACGGTACATATGCAACTGTAAAATGTCAGTATAGAGAATCAACTATAGGAATAACCCATGGGGTTTATAACTGGCATGGCTAAAAATGTGACTATAATACCTAAAGCCAATGGCAACGTCGAATGAGCAACTGGAGAGACTTAAAAGTGACTTTTTAAATCGTTAGCACTTAATATTTTACTAGTTTCATTAAATGGGGAAGATACTTCTTTATATTTGCCTAGCTGAGATGAATATATGACTTTAATACGAAAAAGTAAAAAGAAAGTACACTATCTATGTACAGAATTATTTTATAAATCGGACTCTAGAGGTGGAGGCAAGTGACTTCTGCTATTGTCACTGCCTGAAGTAGAGTTATGAGGGCTCGAAGTTGCTAGTGGTGGGGCTGTTCTTGGGGATGACAGAGGACTAGGGCCCCCAGTACTATTAACATCTATGTCTTTTGTGTCTTCGATTTTCGCTAAGGGAGCTACCACTAGTTCACCAGGAAGAGGAGGAGGTGTAGAAGGTTTTACTTTTTCAGGTTCGGCAGTAATTGATTCTTCCTCTTCTTCAGCCTCATCTTCAAGTTCTTCCTTTTCGTCAAAAGTTTCTGGAGGAGTTTGGAGTGAGGACTGATAGTCTGGAGGAAGATGTTGAAGAGGAAGTATCTTGGTAACTGGTGGGTCGTACGGAAGGTCTGGTAAATCGTCATCTGAGGCTGTTGTGTGTACTTCAACAGACACGGTTGAAGGAGTGCGTTGAGGTGGCCCAGGGCTATAAGGTGGGGGTACCTGGTCTGCAAGCACACTCTCTTCATCTATAATTTGTGGATTACTGTCAGGCATATCCATTGGATGTCTTCTTCGATAAGGAGGCAACAAGGTGTGGTCGTCGATGATAGGAATATCTAGACCTGGAGGTGGTAAACTTGATCCTAGTGAGGATGAGGTAGTGGAGCCACCTTGTCTTGGCTTTTGAGAACCATCATAGTCCCAAGCAGGAGGTGTAAGGTAACTGGGATGATATGAATGGTGGAGATGGTTAGGATAAGGATCAGGTGTGTGAACTCGTTTCTCATCACCATCATCATCATCAGCATCATTAGAACGCCATCCACACCATGCTGTTATAGTTTGTGCCAGAAGGAGCAGGAGGAAAATGATTGTGAGAGCTGTACACAATGTAACACTCGTAGTTTTCACTACAGGTGGTAAATTCTGAGCAAGCTTCAGGAGTCCCACAACTTCTCCAGGGAGAGAGTCTATACCCACTTCAAAACCAGAAGATGGGTAATACGAGGTCGTAATGCCGAGCTCGTTCAAGGGCCTGATTTCGGTCCAACATCACATTCATCTGCATCCGTAGTTTCACTCTCAAGGGGACACCTAGGTCTGGGTATATATCAAACTCAGTTCTGTGCTTCTCTGGATCAGGCCTGGAAAAAATTAACAAGTTAGTAAATGGAAAAGGAAAATGTTTATACTGTACACCAATATTTTTTTTTTTCAATACAAAATCA